>CAUYPK010071253.1:0-11734 GCA_963574355.1 Loris lydekkerianus | reverse complement strand
GGGCTTTTCTTTTTAGGGAGATTTTGTATGGTTGATGCTATTTCAGACGTTGATATTGGCCTGTTCAACATTTCCACTTGATTCTGGCTAAGTCTTGGAAGGTGACGTGTTTCCAAGTATTGGTCAATTTCCTTCATATTTTCATATTTCTGAGAATAAAATTTCTTGTAATATTCATTAATAATTTTTTGAATTTCTGAGGAGTCTGTTGTTATTTTGTCTTTGTTGTTTCCAATTCATGAGATTAGGGATTTGACTCTTTTTTTCCTGGTTAGGTTAGCCAAAGGTTTATCTATTTTACTGACCTTTTCTAAAAACCAACTTTTTAATTTATTGATCTGTTGTGTAATTTTTTTTTTCAATTTTATTTAATTCTGCTCTAATTTTAGTTATTTCTTTTCTTCTACTGGGTTTGGGGTTGGAATGTTCTTCCTTTTACAGTTGCTTGAGAAGTCCCATTAAGTTGTTAAATTTGTCTCTTTGCATTCTTTTGAGGAAGGCTTGCAGTGCTATACATTTCCTTATTAGGACTGCCTTTGTGGTATCCCAGAGGTTCTGCTAATTCGTGTCTTCATTGTCATTTTGTTCCAAAAATTTGGTAATTTCCTTCAAAATCTCATCTCTGACCCAGCTATCATTCAGCATAAGGTTATTTAACTTTCATGTTTTTGTATGAGTATGAAGATTCCTGTTGTTACTGAGCTCAACTTTTATTCCATGGTGGTCTGAGAAGATGCAAGGAATAATTTCTATTCCTTTAAATTTACTGAGGTTAGAGTTGTGACCTAAGATGTGATCAATTTTGGAGTATGTTCTGTGGGCTGATGAGAAGTACTTGTATTCAGTTTTTTTGGGATAAAATGTTCTGTAGATGTCTGCTAAATCCAAATGTTGGATGGTTAGGTTGAAATCTAAAATTTCTTTGCTCAGCCTCTTATTGGAATATTTATCCAACACTGCCAAAGTAGTGTTGAAATCTTCGACTATTATCGAGCTGGAGGAAATCAAGTTGCTCATGTCTGTTAGAGTTTCTCTTATAAATTGAAGTTCATTCTGGTTGGGTGCATAAATGTTAATAATTGAAGTCTTATTATGTTGAGTATTACCCTTAATAAATTTGAAGTGATCATTCTTATCCTTTTGTTGGTTTAAAGCCTATTGTATTTGCAAATAGTATTGTGACACCTGCTTTTTTCTGATTACCATTTGCCTGAAATATGGATGACCATCCTTTCAACCTCAGTCTATATTTGTCTTTTAAGGTAAGATATGAATCTTGTATGCAGCAAATATCTGGCCTCTGTGCTTTGTGAGGCCACTTCATCACTTTCAGGGATTCCAATGAGGTAGATATTAGCCTTCTTTGAATTATCCCAGCGCTCTCTGAGAGAATGATCTGTTTTTGCTCTTCATTTCTCTTCCTCTTTGAGAGTTTATGAGCGTTCAAAGGCTTTGTTTTCAATGCCAGAAATCCTTTCTTATGCTTGCTCCACTCTTTTACTGAAGGATTCTACTGTATTTTTCAGATCTTTGAGGGCTGCAAATTCTTGCTTCAATGCATTAAAATCTTTGGTGGTTTTGTCTTTAAATTAATTAAATTGTTGAGACAACTTTTGAATTTCTCCTTGGATTTCTAATTATGACTTTGAATTGCTCCTCGGATTTCTCATTCCAAATTTTTGTCCATTCTATTAATCTTGTCTGCAATCCCATATTGAATTTGATTTCTGACATCTTGTCTAGCTGTTTATGAATGGGATCTTCCGTTACATCTGCCATATTTTTCCTTGGGGGGGGGGGTGATCTATTCTGGTTATTTATGTTACCAGAGTTTTTCCACTGATTCTTCCCCATGATTATTTTATACCATTTTATTTTTCCCCTGGAGCTTTGTTGAGGACCCATACAGTGCTATGGCCTGAGAAACTAGGGACCTGTTTGGTGTGGTGGGGCTAAGTGGTTCTGTCTTTTTTTCAGCTAGTCTCTGTGACCATAGTGAAACAGTTACTCTGGGCTGAAGTCTTAGCTGTGGAGTAATACCAGCAATTACATCACCCTGCCTTCCACAGGCAACAATTGGAAAAAGAAAATCAAACCTTCCTACAACCACATACCTAGCGCATTTGAAGGTTATGCCTCTGACAAAGGTTTAATAACCAGAATCCACAGAGAACCCAAATGTATAAGCACAAAAAGAACAAGTAATTCCATTGCAGGCTGGGCAAGGGACTTGAAGAGAAACTTCGCTGAAGAAGACAGGCGCATTGTCTACAGACATATGAAAAAATGCTCATCATTTTTAATCATTAGAGAAACGCAAATCAAAACTACTTTGAGATATCATCTAACTCCAGTAAGATTAGCCCACATTACAAAATCCCAAGACCGGAGATGTTGGCATGGATGTGAGAAACACTTCTCACAGGGAACAAGAAGGGAACACTTCTACACTGCTGGTGGGAATGCACATTAATACATTCATTTTGGAAAGATGTTTGGAGAACACTTAGAGATCTAAAAATAGATCTGCCATTCGATCTTATAATTCCTTTACCAGGCATATACCCAGAAAACCAAAAATCACATTATAAAAAAGATATTTGTACCAGAATGTTTATAGAAGCCCAATTCATTATTGCTAGGTGATGGAAAATGCCCAAGTGCCCACCAATCCACCAATGGATTAATAAATTGTGGTATATGTGCACCATGGAATATTATGCAGCCTTAAAGAAAGATGGAGACTTTACGTCTTTCATGTTTATGTTGATGGAGCTGGAATAGATTCTTCTTAGTAAAGTATCTCAAGAATGGAAGAAAAAATATCCAATGTACTCAGCCCTACTATGAAACTAATTTATGGCTTTCACATGAAAGCTATAACCCAATTATGATCTAAGAATTGGGGGAAAGGGGTGAGGGAAGGAAGGGAGGGGGGAAGATGGGCAGAGGGAAGGTGATTGATGGGATTACACCTGCAGTGCATCTTACAAGGGTACATGTGAAACTTCATAAATGTAGAATATAAATGTCTTAATGCAATAACTAAGAAAATGCCAGGAAGACTATGTTAACCAGTGTGATGAAAATGTGTCAAATGGTCTATGAAACACATGTATGGTGCCCCATGATGGCATTAATGTACACAGCTATGATTTAATAATAAAAAAAAATAAAAATAACTTTTAAAAATCTGTATATTTTCAGGCAAGAAAAATGTGGCCAAGAGTAATATGATTCCCTAGGAGATTCCAACCTTTGAAATGTATGTTGGTTTTGTAAGTTGCATGTAAAAGCAACAAACAAAAATAAGTGAAGCTTTTAAAATGTTTAAGTTTGGGGTCAGAAGAAATTCAAGTTTCTAAGTCCAAGTAAAAATTATTAACAACTATATTATAGATTAACCCAAGATAAAAGGCAACATTAACTTTAAATAAGCTATGCAAAAAATGGTGAACTTCCTTAAATAGTTAGATATATATATATAGTTCCTGGTTTGTATTCATCTGGATTTAGATTTTTAAATACTACTCAAAACAATTGCTGTATATAAGCAAAGAGCAGATTCGCAAAGGCATTAAGCTTCCCTCACCAGTCATAAGTGTACTTAATAAAAAAAAAAATTTGTGGGAGAAAATATTTGCAGGTTATTCTCCAATAAAGTTTTAATAACCAGAATCCACAGAGAACTCAAACATATTTGCAAGAAAAGAACAAGTGATCCCATCTCAGGGTGGGCAAAGGACTTGAAGAGAAACTTCTCTAAAAAGACAGACACACCATCTACAAACAAATGAAAAAAAAGCTCATCATTCTTAATCATCAGAGAAATGCAAATCAAAAATACTTTGAGATGTCACCTAACCCCAGTAAGAATAGCCCACATAACGAAATCTCCAAACCAGAGATGTTGGCCTGGATGTGGAGAAAAGGACACACTTCGACACTGCTGGTGGGAATGCACATTAATATGTTCCTTTGGAAGGATGTTTGGAGAAGACTTAGAGACCTAAAAATAGACCAGCCATTCGATCCTATAATTCCTTTACTAGTTGGATACCCTGAAGACCAAAAATCACACTATAACAATGACATCTGTACCAGAATGTTTATGGCAGCCCAATTCATAATTGCTAAATCATGGAAGAAGCCCAAGTGCCCATCAACCCACAAATTGACTAGCAAATTGTGGTACAAGTATACCATGGAATACTATGCAGCCTTAAAGAAAGATGGAGACTTTACCTCTTTCATGTTTACATAGATGGAGCTGGAACATACTCTTCTTAGCAAAGTATCTCAAGAATAGAAGAAAGAGTATCCAATATACTCAGCCCTACTATGAAACTAATTTATAGCTTTCATATGAAGTCTATAACCCAACTATAGCACAAGAATATGGGGAAAGGGTCAAGGGGGGAAAGGGAAGGGGAAGGTTGGGTTAGAGGGAGGGTAATGGGTGGGGCCACACCTACAGTGCTTCTTAGAATGGGTACAGGTGAAAATTACTAAATGAAGAATACAAATGTCTACATACAATAACTATGAAAATGCAATGAAGGCTATGTGGAACAGTTTGATGAGAATGTTTTAGATTGTATATGAAATCAGCACATTGTACCCCTTGATTGCATTAATGTACACAGCTATGATTTAACAATAATTTAAAAATTTGAAATAAAGTTTTGGAACTCTTTTTCTGGAATGGCCATCAGAGCTGTCTTACAAAGTATGACAATTAAGTTTGTGAACTTGTCCTAGAAAAAGTGCTTTGAATGGTGGACTTGGCTCTGGTGTTGGTGCATAGCTTCCTGAGGGGAGTATTTAAAAGTAACTGTAGTAATATTCAGCAATGAGGTATGTAGCATTTTTTTCTAGGATGAGTTCACATTTTTAATTGTCCAAATTCATATATAATGAAATGGATAGTGTTTGCCTTTTCGGGATTGTTGTCTGCAATTACATCTATCACCAGTTCATTAATCCAGTAGTCAATGTGTCTATGTTCATTCTTGTGTGTACAGAATCAACACTGAAATGCCAAATAGCTATTTCTTGAGTGTTTTTACGCCCGGCATACGTAAAAATTCTGGAGCACCATGGGGAATGTGTAATGTTTGTGACTTGGACATGTGGTGTCTTACTTGAGGTGGTGTTAGGAGAGGAGAAGCAACTTCCAACATATTTAATGCCAACTGATTTAATTCTACTCATTTCAGTTAAAGATGTGGCAGGAAAACAAAGAAAATTGCTAAAATTGGAAGGGTATGAACAGCTAACAACTATCTATTTAGATGACTCTTCCTGATGACTCAGCAGTAATAATATCCACATCATAGCCACTAAGGGTGAGGCTGGGCATGACAATCTGAGTGTGTCCCAGGTACATATCAGAGAATCCCTGGGCCAGCTCTGAGTCTGTCTCTCCATCTGCTCTCTGATCACTGCTCTTTCTGGCCATTAACAGATAGGAATGTTTTAGCCTTCAGCCTGTTGATCTAACCTTTTGGTTTGGAGGCCCAGATATCAAAGTGATTGAGGATGATGTCACTGAGGGAATCTTTCCCGTCCAGTCTCCTTTCCTGGTGAATGACTTAGATAATCAGGGGGATTCAATTTAGGTCATGCCTTTTTGATGGTGGCACTTTCAACCTATAGGGGATCTTTTAAATTTAATGTTAAATAATTCCAAAAGCAGGCATTTCAGTCCCCAGACTGCATAGAAGGAAATACTATCATATTATAGTTTATTGTAAAAAGGGAATCTTGGTAGATAAAAGAAAAAGAAACATGGTTCTCCTAACCTGTTCCCACAGTGTTGTTAAGTATTATATCTATTTATTTACCATAATGATAGCTGTAGTCTGATTAAAATTACTGTTTTCAAGGCATAAAAATCACTCAGATTTTGCCAAAGTTTGATACTGGGATTTACTTCTTCTGGTCCAGTATTGAAAAAAATTTCCGCAGAGGACCTTCATTGAAAACGGTAGTGGAATTAGTACATAGACAAGTCCCCCCCAGTAGGTTACATCAATCTCCCATACACCATCCATGCTCACAAATATCCCTGCATGCTTGCCTCCCCCCATCTCAGTGGGTCCTAAGAGAATACAAATCTTACCAATGAAGGGCCTCTGTCCTGTTCAATCCTGTTTCTGTAGCAGCCACAGATGTGCTTTACAAATAATCTGTGCTGGGTGAATATCTGTTAGTTAATTTAATAACTGAAACCAAAATTGAAAAAAAAAGAAAGATTCTGAACTTAGGCAGCTATAACATTTTCAGTTTGCTTCACAATTGCTCTTTTTTCTCATCCTTTTCCTTACTCTTGTACTCTTTCCTCTCTCTCATTTTGGAAGCTTTTTTTTCTGCATTTTTTCTTTCTTTCCCACCAACTCACATTGTACCAGATTTTTCATCTCTGCTTTTTTTTAAATTTCATTCTAACATATTGACAATATTTTTCTGATTTCCATATTCAGTGCTAAAAAACAGCTACCCTCATAAAATCCTGATTCATAACTTCTTCAGACAAAAGGGTGAACGAAACTAGGCTCTGTAGCTCCCTATTACGAATTTCTCAAAGGGAAATTTTAATAGACCCTGCTTGATATTCCACCTTCAACTGCATCCCAAGTAGCTAGCAATGCTATGTCAGATCACAGCAGCAGCTGCTAGGCCTTCTCAGTTTTGAAGGGTAACTCAAAGGGCAATTCAAAACAATTCCTAGTATTGTATCCTCATTTTTCAGAAGAGAACACAAGGACTTAAAACTCTAGATAAAAACAAAGTAAGTCGAATGAATCATTAGTTAGAAACTGTCAGGTACAATGTTTAAAGTCAGGGTGTTTGATTCAAGACACCTATTCTTAATCATCTCTTATCTAATTATGCTACTCAACTATCCAGAGGAAATTGAAAACCTTGTGAATGTGATGGGTTGCCCCTCTCTTGGTTAGTTTTACATAACAAAGGTGAAGGGATTTTGCAAATGCAATTAAGATCTATAATTATTTGGCTTTGAAGTAATCAAAGGAAGGTATCCTAGGTGAGCCTGACCTAGATCTAATCAGAGGAGCTCTGAGACAGAGAAGCCTGAGAGGCTCACTAGCTGTCCTGGAAGAAGTTAGTCACCATAATTTCTATAGTCGCAGGTAATTGATCTTCTGAAAATGATATGATCTTGGAAGAAGACTCTTTGCTTCAGATGAGACCACAGCCCAGGCTGACCCTGTGAGACCCTGAGGATGCAGATATACTGTGCCCAGACCACTGACCCACAGAAATTGTGAGATACTACACTCCTGTAATTTTGGACCATTGATTGTTTGGTCATTTTTCATACATCATCAGAAAATTAATGTATATTAAAGATAATAAGACAATGATCATGTGAACTACACAGATGAGAGCCTCTTTATTGATTTAAATTTCATTTTATTGTGGTAAGAACACTTAATGTGAGATCTCCTCTCTGCTCTATATTTAACTGTGCTATTTTGAATCTGTCTTTTCTACCCTATGAAGCTTAACTCTTCTCATGTACAAAAACCAGAGACCTCACTGCAATTGTTGTGTTTTTCTTTCCAGCCTCTGTGCAACTTAAAATATCTGACAATAGAAGCTTAAAATATTACGAAAATATGGAACTGCAAAAAGCATTTTCTCCCAATATCCTGAAATTTATAGTGATGTGTCTTTTCTCTACTTCAGAGTTGCCCCATTATTATCTTTCTTTGCTGCTTCTGTTCCCATGCTCCACCATAAAGCAAACCTCCACAAATACAATAGAATAAGTGATTAACATTGGTTAGAAGGCCCTATCATGAGGCTTTACAACTAGGCCAGAGATACAGGGTACCCCTGGGGTAAGGTAACTGTTTCTATTAATACCACACAAGGGCCTGTTATAGAAGTCAAACTAGAATCAATTAAAATGCATAATATACTCAAAACACTTGGGGACAATGACCCTAATTCCAAGAACTATAAATTTGAGAATAAAATATCATGAGATCTCATTTTCAATTAAATTATCTCAGGTGAGTGTTCAAATGCCTAGAAAGTTTTTATACTTGTTAACTAGATTGCCATTTATCTTAGGGTTGGAATTAAATGTTCTCCCTTCCTCCTTATTTTTCTTCTTTTCCTGTATTCTGGGACATGCTGAAGTAACAACTGCTCAAGGGAGTGTTTGGTCACTAGGACAGAAATCTACATTGGTATAATTATGCCATGAGGAGACTGATACAGACAGTGCAGAAGCACTGATTTACTGATGGAAACCTCTCCTATAGCAAAGAAATGGGTACCTATTTATATTTTAGTGACCTTATTCTGACTGCTGCATGAAGATTCAAAATGAGAAGTGGCTAGGCCTGGAGAGAGATCAGTTGAGAAAATTTTCAATATTCCTTAATGAAGATGATGGTCAATTAAACTGAATTAAACCAACACCATTGGGGGTAGGGAAAAGTACATAGACCAAAATGCATGCAGGCATCCTCAAACTTTTTAAACAGGGGGCCAATTCACTGTCCCTCAGACCGTTGGAGGGCAGGACTATAGTTCAAAAAAAACAACAACTATGAACAAATTCCTATATACACTGCACACATCTTATTTTGAAGTAAAAAAACAAAATGGGAATAAATGCAATCACACCGCCTCAAGTGGCCTGAGGGCCATAGTTTGAGGACCCCTGGGAGAGATCAAAGTGGCAGGTTTGGAGAATGATTAGCAAAGGAGCGTAATAAAGAGGATAGGTCATGCTCATACTAAGGTTTCTGTATTTAAAAAAATAATAAAGCAAGCAAACAAAGACAAAACACCTCAGGAAGTGTGTTCATTTGGTGGTTTGAAGAAAAGATGACTTTTATTTATTTTTTTCCCATTTTTGTAATTTGACTACTTGTAGAACTCCTCAGTTTTGGCTACTAGAGAATTGAAGATATGTATGTAAAACTCAGGAGATATGTTTGAATGAAAGGATATTTGAATGTCATCAGAATTTAGAGAAGAATTGAAATTAAAGAAATTCACTGGATTCCCCAGGGAGAATGAGTTATTAGGACAGTATCATGTGAAGAGAAGGGGGCTATTTAAGGACAAAAAGAGGTTGACAGTTTCAAATACTGTGGAGGGATTTGATAAGGGCAAAATATTTCATTTGGCATTTGAGCTTATTTGCAGGTTTCCCTGATAGAAATGTTGCCCTAATAAAGAAGTGTTGTTTTTGACCAGTGCCATTTTGATTTAAGTGGTGACATGGTCTCCTCATGCCCATGGTCATTGTCTCTTTTCATGGATACTCCTACATGACCACATACCCGGTCTCCCTTCTAGCTGGATGAGGTTATATGCCTGAGCTCCAAAAAAATAAAACCAAGTTCCAGAAAGAATTTGCAAGAGCTGTTTATTCATGAGTTTGTGGTGAAAGGGAGTCTATCTACCATCACTTTGGTTTCAACAGAGCCTCACTGATAACTGGAAGGATAGTGAAGTTAATGGAATGTGTTAGTCACCTCAGGCTGCCATAAAATTTTCATATGCTGGATGGCTTAAACAACAGAGATGAAGTTCTTGTAGTCTGGGAATTCAAAATTTCAAGATCAAGAATTCAGAAGATCACATGTCTGGGGCAGACTCTCTTTTGGGTTCATGCAGCCAGCTGCTTTCAAGTCCTGTGCTCACATGGCCCTTGTTAGGTGCATGCACATGGGGGGAGGAAGACAATGCAAGCTTTCTGCTGCCTCTTCATACAAGAAGATGAATCTTGTCCTAAAGACTCCAGATTTATGTCCTAATTAAGCCTAATTACCTCTCAAAGGCTTCAATTCACCTTCTAATACTATCACAGTGGGGGTTAGGGGTTTAACATATGAAATAGAAGGACAGAAACATTCCACGTGTAATACAGAGTAAGGAGAAGAAACTCTTGGCAGTTTCTGATTGGCAAGCATTCTACTAGTGTAGAATCGGAAGCCAGGTGAGCTAGCATCTGTTCTATGACTTCCAGCCCCCAAAATGTGAAAACTAAATTTCTTGTATGAAGAGGCAGAAGAAAGCTTGCATTGTCTTCCTCCCCCCATGTGCATGCACCTGACAAGGGCCATGTGAGCACAGGACTTGAAAGCAGAACTTAAGAATCTGTTTCTTTCATATTAATAAAACGTTCTGAATATTTTCAGACCAAGATTGATTGTGAGTAACTGAACTTTGAAAAGTAAAATCTTGGATGAGGGGGTAATATCGTTCAATTATGGGATGTCAACCTAAACTCAGATCACACTCCTGAACTTCAGGCACATATCTAGAAATGCTTTCTGCTCATCACTACTTAGATCTTCTCAAGTAATATGAAAAATACGTTTCAAAAGTAAACTTGTTATGACTTCTCACTATTATCACCAACACATACACACAAACTAATCTTTCTGTATTCTCTAAAGGAAGGGCATCATTAACCCCTATTGAAGACAAAACAGTTATAATTTAGGCATGATCTGCATGCCCATTTTGTTTCCATGTCATGCTGATAGTATTTCCTAAATATTACCCAAACAAACTCACTGTCTCCAACCCCATTCCTACCTCAGACTTATTGTTCTATAGTCCATAGAGCTATGACTCAAGCCTGGTTCTAATTTTTATTCAACAGGTGCTAAGTTCACTATGTTCCCTCTAGAAGTCTGTGATGGTCTCTGATAATATCTCAGAATCTGGTCTTAGTGCTGGAATTGCAGTCAGATTTGATGAGGCTCTCAGAAGAGCAAAGTGACTGAAGAACTGAAGTCAACTGGAACTGACAAATGGCCTGAGGATTCTGGTGCCAGGCTATTCTTAACAAAGTGCGTTTGGGTGGGGAGATGTTCAGTTACAAAAACATCTTAATAATCTCAGAGTGGGGGAAAACAAGGCATCTAGTAATTTGCAGATGATAATAAATGGAGAAATATTGAATATGTGCTCATGCGTCTAATGTTTAGAAAGAATTTACATGATTATTCAAAATTTTAGAAAGTGATTCAACTATCACATTTGCAATGGAATAGAGTTGTGAGAGGCAGGCTAGACAGCAACATTACATAATGCGAATCCCTGAGGCAAGGCATTTAAAAGAATAAGTCAATTATGTCATTTTGTCTGTTTTTGCGGCTAATCACACTATTTTTACAGAACAAATGATGAAAACAATGGTGG
This sequence comes from Loris lydekkerianus, assembly GCA_963574355.1. Taxonomy (NCBI): domain Eukaryota; kingdom Metazoa; phylum Chordata; class Mammalia; order Primates; family Lorisidae; genus Loris; species Loris lydekkerianus. Next base: position 529 of record CAUYPK010071253.1, on the reverse strand, counting down.
CTTAGAAAGTTGAATTAAAGTCATTGTTACTTCATAGTAAAAGAAGTATTATTTATTGCTTGCTTAATTAATGCTCTAGCTTTATCTAAAATAATAACAAATCTGGGGAGAACAACTTAGGAAAAACCAAAATCCCAATCTTTATAATGTTTATTCCTTATTTTGTGGCCTTTTACTTAGAGCCCTGTACTTCATATTGTGCATTGTGTGTTTCAGAGATGAAATTGTTTTTCCTGGACTTCCCAGAGAAAATGAGTTTTCTGGTGATCACTAGAGAATTGTATGAATGTATCAGGCTGAATAATGCCTCCCCCACCCCACCGAAGATGCCCTGCCCTAATCCCTAAACCTTGTGACTATGTTATTATATAGCAAAAGGGAGTTTGCAGATGTGATTAAGGTCACAGACCTTGAGATGACAAAATGTAGGCCTAACACAATCATGGGCCCTTGTTTTTTTGTGGGGGGTGGAGGGGAGATTTGATGTGCTAATTATTTGTACAAATTGGAGTGCTTACATCCTACTAAT
>CAUYPK010071247.1:0-18441 GCA_963574355.1 Loris lydekkerianus | reverse complement strand
CCAACCTCTCTGGCCTCCCTCGACCCAAATTGGAACCTTCTGTTTTGCCCACATCTGATTTGGGCCGTGTTGTTCCACCTAATTACTGTAACGGGCGCCCCCCCCCCCCCCCCAGTGTCTAGCTCATCCTTCAGTTCATTTGGCACTGATCTCCCTAACTTGATACCTTCCCCCATTAAATGCTCTCATACCATTGTCCCCTTATGGGTGACATTTATTGCAGGAGCCATTATACATTCTGTGTAGTTAATTGTGGTGTGGCTCTTCCATTGGACACTGAGTCCAGTGGGTAAAAGGCTCCCTCTCCTTTACCGCCCACTACATCTCCAGGACTGACACAGCCATGGATATATCGTAAATATTCACCTGACGATTGTGAATGTATGATTCTGGGTGATGCCTGCCGCCCTGGGATTTTCCCTTCTGCAGAATTCTAGAATATGCAGATGCACTTCTTTTTCACATCCATGTGAATTTTGCTTCTTGTTTAAATGAATTACAAGTAGTGCCATAGGAAATAATTGGTGACAGGCAGAATGGGGGATTGGGAAGATAAAGAGGAGAAAACAATAAAGGCAGAGTAGTGGCTTTCTGGGGAGATAAAGGAAGCCCAGGGGAGAGAGAGTGTGTGGATAGCAGGTGTTTGGCCCTAGGTTATCTGGAGCAGAGCTGAGACCACCCAGTCCCAGAAGGAAGGGGCTGGGCCGGGAGCTGCTGGGCTCTGCCAAGCAGATTAAATACAGATCATCCAGAGAGCCTTTCCCATTTTGAAAATGTACTTTGCTCTGTGTTTCAGGGACTGTGGGGAGACCCAGGAGGCAGGAATAAACATTTCTGAGTCATAAAACCATTAAAGCATCAAACATTTGGATAGATGAGCAGATACAAAATATGTTTCCTATACACATGTTGAAAGCCTACTCTTTTGACAAAGATCACACCGAATCTCTTGGGCAGAGGGATTCTATAATGGGAAATAATTGTACTTTCCTCATCTTTGTTAATTTAGGATGAGTAAGGGTTACTGATTCACTCTGTTTCATGAGCTGCTTTCATATCGAATTTTGGTGAACAAAAATGTTTTCATAAAGATTTTCATGCACTCACTTGCAACCTTTAGCTCCCAAGCTGCACAGCAGTATGTCCAACTGCGTGCTGGACAAACTCAACTCACCCTCAGCCAACTGTCCCTCCTGCTGTGTTCCCAGGACAGAGGGTCTCTTTAGCCCTTGGGTCTTCATGGGGATGAGAGCCAGCCTGCCAATGACTGGCATTATAATATTAGGGTGTTTCCCCACTAGGAAGAAGACTTGGAAGCCCATTCTAAAACACACATACGGAGTGTGTGTGTAGTACCAGTTCAAGGTCTGGTACTACGACACACCTAGTGCCCAGCCAGATGCTCATGTATCATCTGTGATGAATTCCGACCCCCCAGGCCTGTCTCACAGCTGTCCAGATCCTGGACATTCCAACTCCTTCATGCCTCCTCCAGCCTGGGTCCTCCTTCCTCTCCCACTCCTCCATCCCCATCCTGACAGCTCCTGCCTGGGGACCAGACTGTCCTCCCTGACTCTAGTTTTGCCTTCCAGTCAGTCCCCAACTGAAGGAATGAGTTTCTGCAAAGCTAATGATGCTACTCCCCTGCTAAACATACTTCAGTAGCTCCCTGTTGCTTTATGTGTGGTAGATACTGTTATTTTTTCTGCCCAATCTCCTCTTTCCTTATGGGAATATACCTCTGGAATATTCTCTTGGGAAGCACTCTCCTTTCGGTAACTGTCTGTGCCTCCTCTGGACTGTCGCCACTGTGCGTGTCTCCGTATGTGTGTTTTAGGATGGGCTTCCAAGTCTTCTTCCTAGTGGGGAAACAACCTAATATTATAATGCCAGTCACTGGGAGTTCTGGCTATCATCCCCAGGAAGACCCAAGGGCTAAAGAGACCCTCTGTCCTCCTCTCCCAGCATAGCCGGGGACTGATAATTAGCTTGGGCTCAATCTGGGGCTTCTTCTGCTTTCAGGGTAGTTGAGAGCTTACTCCCAGGACGCTGAGGGTGGCAGGCATAGAGTCTTTGTAGGTGATGCTGCTGGCTACCATAGCCCCTTTTATCAAGGAGTCAAGATCCCTTGTGCCCACCTAGCTCTGCCAAGTAGGTCAAATAAGTGCCAAACAAGTGCCACAAGCCCCGTGTTTGCCGGGTTCTTGGCTCCTGCTGTTGGGCTGAGAAGGGCTTCCTTCTCAGCACCCCCCTGGAACCAACACCTCCCCTGCCCTGAGTGAATGAGGGCCCCTTGTGTCCTGTGGTGCCCTGGGCCTGCCTGGGCCCTTGTTCTGTCACAGTGTGCCAGACCCATCTCCACCTGTACCTTTCCTCCTCCTAGGACTCCTGCTCCTTGTGGGAAAGACCAGCCCTTGGCCATGTTACAGCTGGCTTTCTAGTGCCCAGTGTGCACTGGGAGATTTGTGTGAAGGGGTCGGATGACTGTAGTTCAGTTCTAAATTTTTTTTCTTCCCATCAGGTTTCAAGGATCTTGACTGGTTCTCTAGCCCTAGATTTGAGGGACCCCACACTCAGTGTGAGAGACACTCCTCAGGGAGAGCTAAGTGGTGCTCACAACAAGAGACCCAGAGTCCTCTGAGCAGACTCAGGGGACATCCTTTGAGCTACTCTGTTTTAGTGCCTGGTGTCTGTGTGACACAACTCACCAAGCATGCACAAAGGGCCAGCGATGGCCTCCAAATGTCTGTATTCTTTTATTTAGCTCCACATGGACCTGCCAGGCAGGTGAAGGCCTCCATCTTCAGAGATGTTAAGTCATGTACCCAAGCCAGAAAATCTGTCACTTTCAACTGCACCCACTGCCTCTCATGGCCAGTGTGGAGAAAATAGAACTCACAAAGTCCACAGGGCTGTGGAAGGTAGAAAATTTGGGTGATGACAGTCAAAAGGGTGGAATGGTGTATGCTAAATATTTGTGTTCCCCAAATTCATATGTTCAATCTTTAATTCTCAATGTGATAGAATTAGGAGGTGGAGCCTTGGGGGGTGATTAGGTCCTGAGGGTAGAGCCCCAGGATGGGATTAATGCCCTTACCAGAAGACAAAAGGAATAGAATGTTTCTGTCTCTACTGTGACAGGACACAGCAAGAAGGGAGCTGTCCACAAACCAGAAAGGGAGCCCTCATCTGACACCAAATCTGTCAGCACTTTGATCTTGAACTTCCAGCCTCCAGAACTATGAGAAATACATTTCTGTTGTTTCAGTCTCCCAGTACGTTGTTAGAATCACCCAAGCTAAGACAGATATTTATATGAATTTTGATCCCTACTTCTTGCCATACACAAAAGCCAACTCCAGATTGACTATAGATATACATTTTCTAAGAAAAATAGTAAGAAAGTTTTCTTTCTTGAAGCAAAAACATCTTAATAACCTTAGGATAGGCAAATATTTCTTAAATAGGACACAAAATGCACTGACCATAAAATAAACAATGATATATTGTACTAAATTAAAATTAAGAACATCTACTTAACAAAAGACATCATTAAGAAGTTTTCCCTCAGGACATTTGACCTGAGACTTGAGAAATCAGAATATAAGTTCTGATCATTAAGTTCAAGAACACATTTTAAAAAGAAAGTGCTACTTACCTCATTGCTGAATATCACTATGGTCACCTTTGAGCACCCCCCCCCCCCCTTAGGAAGCTATGCACTGACATCACTACCTAATTCACCCTTCAAAACAATGTTGGAACTTTTTTTCTGGAATGACAATCAGAATTGTTGTCATACAAGGTCTGACAATAAAGTTCAAGAACTTGCCCATATATGCTTAGATTATCAGCACTGTACAAACAACTAGGTAGGGTTTCATAACCTTGGTATATCAGTGTCTCACAGATGTGTTCGTGATGACAAGTGGCAGTGTCTTGCTGAGTGGTGTTTATTATTATTATTGAATGTTTTTGTGTGCCATACGACAACAACTCTGATGGTCATCAGTGGATAGCTTCCCAAGGGGAGTACTTTGAAAGTGACCATAGATATTCAGCAATGAGATATGTAGCTTTTTCTAGGATGAGTTTGAGAATTTAATCATCCAACCTCATGTACGAAAGAACTCCTTCAAATCAGTAAGTAGGCAGACAAAGAGAAAGATGGGCAAAAGATTTGAACACATCCTTTACAAAAGAGACATCCAATGGTCAATATATTCAACTTTATTAATCAGTGGGGAAATACAGATTAAAGCCACAGTGAGATACCACTACATATTCACAAGAATGGCTGAAGTTAAAAAGATGACAATACCAAGTGTCAGAAAGGATGTGGCTACAACTCCCAGACATGCTGGCAGGAGTTTCTGGCAATATAAGTTAAGCTGAGACAAGCACTCCTGTGATGCAGCAGCACAACTCCTAGGTACTTAATCAACAAAAATGCACACACGCGCTTGCCAGAGACATGTATAAGAACGGTCATAGCAGTGCTGCCTATAGCAGCCCACAACTAGAAGTAACCACAATGTTCATCAACAGGAGAGTGGGCAAGGAAATTATAGTATATTTATTCATACATTGGAATATTCCACACCAGGAAGAATAAACCAACAACCCTTTCATACAGCACTGTGGGTGATTCGATTCACATTCAAAAACAGGCAACACTAGTTGGTCACATTAGAAATAAGGGTGTGTTTACCTTGGAAGTGCGCACGAGGGACACTTCCATGGATTCTGGCAATGTTTTATTTCTTGATCTGGGTAGTGGTTATCAAGCCTATTCACTTTGTGAAAATCTATTTGGTAGAACTAAATTTTGTATTTAGTTTGTGCTCTGTTAAATGCTTTTAAATTTTACACACAAAATAAAATTCCCAGTGACCATGTGAGTAAAAGAATTGAAGTTAGTCACATTCTAGTTTTTGTTTTGAAAACCACCCCCATTCCACCCCACACCAGGAGCCTCTGCAGCCAGCTCTGCTCCCTGTCATTCTCTTTTTTGTTTGTTTGTTTGCTATTGTTATATTTGAAAAAATGCCGAAAACAAAGAGGAACAAAGGAATTGTTGATTTAAAAAGACGTATAGGGGATAATACAGAAATTTAAGTAGTTCTGTGACCTTCAGGTCGTAAGATATATGATTTTCATTTTTATTTTTATTTATTTTTTTAATTTATTTTTTTATTGTTAAATCATAGCTGTGTACATTTGTGCAATCAAGGGGTACAATGTGCTGGTTTCATATGCAATCTGAAATATTCTCATTAAACTGTTCAATGCCCTGTCCTCCTCTTGCACAGACCCTGGAAGAAGGGCAGGCAGGGAGTGAATCCCCATGCCCTGGTGCAGGGTGTGGTCTAAGTGTGCAGTGCCCTGGCCCAGCAGGGTGGGAGGAGGCCCAGAGCAGAGGCTTACAAAGTCCAGGACCCAGACAGCAGGATCCAGACAGCAGGATCCCTGGCTGCCTGTCTGGGGCAGTACTCAGGGCCACCAAAGGCTGGTGGCCTGGGATTACTGGAACCAGTTCCTTCCTGTTATCTTAAAGGTGAGGTCCCACAAAGGGAGGAAGGAGGACAGGGGGTCAACACCTTTCTTAAGAAATTCTGACTTCAACTTTGGGTATATGGGGGCAGGGCTGTGAATTTAAATGTGGTATGTCAGGCCCTGGGCACATCCTAGCCCCTCCTGTCTTGGAGGGTGATAAATTCTCTTAGCCAGTGTGGCCAAAGCTATCATTTCAGTCCAGTCTGGACCTTCTGCAAGGGTCTGGCACAGCCTTTTGCCTCTGACTGCATGATCTGTGCTAGGACTGTGACAGAGGGAATGGCCTGAAAAAGGGTAAAATGTTTTATGAATTATCTCTTTAAAACTCCCCCTACTTCTTAAAAACTATATCCATGCCTGAGGGCAGATTGGAGGGTCAGGTCGATGCCCTTTGTTCTTTGTACCATAGAGATGGCTCACTGAGAAATTGTCCTGCAAGAAGTCATGAGTTGTTTTGTACGAGATAGGGTCAATCAGGACCATCAATTATAGTTATTCAGTAATAGCCTGAACCCCAAACCCCTCACTTCATAAGCTCTGTATTTCTGCTTACAGTTAAGATGATGGCACTTTAAGAGTCTCCATTTTCCTCATTTGCTGGCATATTAATAAATTTCTCTTTCCTTCTCCTCAAACCACTTGTCCTTGTTCACCTGATTTGCCCTTGGGTACAAGTGCTGAATTTGGGTAACAGGTGCATCACTTTGAGCTTCAGATTCTTATCACTCACCACAGGAAGTTCTGGCCCAAGCCAGAGTCCAGGGCAGGGCTGGGTTCCCATGTGGGTCCTCGCTGCGGGACCTAGGAAAGCTCTTTCCGGACCCTGTTGGTGGGAAGATGCACTTTCTGCTCAGATCCAGGTAGAAAGAGACCCCCTCACTGCAAGGAGCAAGTCAGGTAGCTTTCGGTGACCTTGGACAGTTGTGTCCCAGAGACATCACAATCTGAGAGAGAATGAACCTCACAGAGTTCTGAGGAGGAGAAAACAGGACAGAGATAGAGATAGGACATTTCTACACAGTCATCTGAGCCAGAGGACAATTTTGTATTAGCCAACAGATGTTGCATATAGTTGAAACCTTTGCTAAATTCTCTGCAAAGTTATTTTTATGCAACCTGGGATAAGCTACTTTCCTTGAGCTTTGGTTTCCTTGTCTGTTAGACTGGGGTGAGAAGACTTCACTGTCTCCACCCAGGGCTGGGAAAACCCTCTGGAAAGAACAGCAAATGCAAGGCCCACAGGACTTTCGTAATCTATATGTGAGCGCTTCCCTGTGGGTTTTGTGGTATGTGGGTGTTTCCATATATTGGTAGATCTTAATAATTTAAAAAATATTCCTTGGTTAATTAAGTTTATGAAACATTGGATTAAACAAACTTAAGCACATTTTCTTATAGCAGGACTTTCAAGGCTCTGTTATGCTAATCTGTATTGGAAATCACCAGGAGAGGGGTATCCCACGTGGCATATCCCAAAGAGATGTGTGTTGTGTTTTCCATCTTTGGGATTAGTTCAGAGAAATCCAGTGGTGAATTCCAATAGAAAGCGAAGAATGCTGTTCTCGTGTGAAGACAGGTATTCTCTTCACAGTGCAATTTTACAGCACAAACGGAATCTAATAAGATGAGTTAATTCGGGAACACACATTGCTCAGCTAGGACAGTTCCCGCACAGATTCCCAGGGTAACGGGGACCAGGCACAAGGCTGCTGTGAGGATTCTCCTGCTGGAAGGACTCACTCAGGGTGGCAGTTGGGGGTGGCAGGACAGAGAGGTGCCCCTTTAGCCCAGAGTATGGTTGCAACCAGCAGGCTGGAAGTCGATGCAGGATCCTCAGCGTATGGCTACAAAGGTCCAAATGAGAAACAGTGGTTTTGGTGGGGGTTTCAGTTTTTGTTTTTGGTGAGTTTTGATCGATCGGTTTACTTTTTCTGAAGGTGCTACTTTTTAAGGTGCTTTTATAAAAAAGCATTTTAATTATTTAAAACCCTGCAGGGAAAAGAATATGTTATCGGGCATCTAAGACACTGTGGGTCTTAACTCCTCCTTGCCCAGAGACACAGAGCTTTTCCGACATGCACTTTGATGACACAAGGCATCTAAAAGGCCTCGAGGAGGATACCATGGGCCACCTCGAGGGTGGGAACTCAGGTTTTCACTTGGTGATTGCTGGGGTGTGGGCTGCATTCTCGCTGTCTGCTGCTTCACTGCAAGAAGTGAAGCCTCTCATCTAATTCTGTCACCAATACTAAATGGCCTTTCTATATTTTGCCACACTGAATCACCATGTCCAAGCCTGTTCCATTATTTATGATGGCTCATGTTGGGGATGATGAGTCACGGTGTTCGTTCTCAGCCCCTGTCTCCGGGGGGGGGGGCTCCCTCCTTCCCTGCCCACCTTTCTTTGAAGCTGGACCCCCCTCCTCACCACGGCCCTGCCAGCAATGGAAACACAGATGAAAGAGAGGTTCGAACATTCCAGGCCTGCGTGTGGTTGAATCCCTGCTCAGGAGACAAATGGTGGAAAGGTGGCAGAAGGCAGCAGACCGTGGCTCAGGTCTCCAGGGTAGTGGGATACAGAGATGGGAAGCCTGCTACCCCCGACCCCATGCCATGCTGGCGGGGGTATGCAGAGCAGAGCCAGTGTAGTAGCTTCTTCCTGCTGCAACCTGCCCACCCATTGCCAGTCTGGGGTACACAGCCCCTGACTCTCCTAGGAAGATGTGACCTTCACACAGGATGTGTGACAAGAACTCAGGACATGCTGTGCCCTGACAAACCTTTGCAGGCTCCTCCCCAGTTTACCCTCTTTTGACCCAGGACTGTCTGTTCATTTTTTCGAAGTTCTCCCCCCAGGACGCCACCTTAGACCCCAACCTGAGGCAGGAGCCCCCCACCCCTGCTCTCTGCCTTTCAGACTGTGGATCAGCTTCTGTTGTCACCACTAGACAGGTAGGTGGCCCTACCCGTCAAGCTGGGATCTTACTCCCTCTCTTGTACCCTGTACCCAGAGTGCCTCACAGGTGAGCCCTGTGGCTTTCTGGGGCTGAAGCTGGATGCCCCTTCAGGGCAGGATCCCCACTCCTGTGCATGTGAGGCCTGTGTGGCTCGGGCCCAGGGTGGCCCGTGCTGCTCTAGGTCACCTCTGGTCAGAGCAAGGGGCCCACACCTGGTGGTGCAGGAGAAGGCCGCCCTGACAGAAAACGGGGTGGGCTGTCCATCCAACTCAGAGTTGACCATACCTGCCACACTGGCCCCTCTGTGGCAGGAGCCCAAGTTCCTGCTGTTGGGGCCCAGGACGTTCTCTTCCCTGAGCACCTCTCCTAAGGACCTGGGTCTTGTGATAGTTTGCAAGACTCTGCCATCCTGAGAAACGTAACACTATGCACAGCCTTGGACGCCACTCCCGGACAACAGTCCAGGCAGGGGACAGAATCTATCTAGTCCCATGGGCACCCTGCTCACTCCCCAGGTGCTTCTATTTAGCTTTGAGCCTCACTAAGCGCCCTGCCCTCCTCTGTGAGTGTGTCGTGCCAGGGCCTCTCTCAGAGTGGCTCCGCATTTGTGACCCTTTAGGAAGAAGGAGTCCACATCCATCATGTGCCTGGACCGTCATACATGTGATCTCATGTAATCTCTGCAAACATCCAGCAAAAAGGGCACTGTTTTCCCATGTACAGATGAGGAAACAGAAGTTGGGGGCCTGGGTTGAGATTCAAACCCAGAGACACCTGCCTCCTGATTGTGTGTACCATGTCAGACTCTGGCAGACGCCTTCTGTGGGTTATTTCTGCCATGAGACCTCACAAAACACTAGAAGAGAGATATTATTTGCTATGATTTATGTTTCTTCCTTCCGAAATTCATGGCGAAATTTAGTGGTCATGGTAATAATATTAAGGAGTGGGACTTACAGCCTCTAAGGAAAACAGTGTGGAGATTCCTCAAAAAACTAAAAGTAGACCTAGCATTTGATCCAGCGATCCCACTACTGGGCGTCTACCCAAGAGAAAAAAAGTCATTTTATCAGAGGGGGAGCCTGTGGCTCAGTGAGTAGGGCACCGGCCCCATAAACTGAGGGTGGCGGGTTCAAACCTGTTCCCAGCCAAACTGCAAAAAAAAAAAAAAGTCATTTTATCAAAGAGGCAGCTGCACATGAATGTTTACTGCAGTACAATTCATGATTGCAAAGACGTGGAACCAACCCAAGTGCCTATCAGTTCATGAGTGGATTACCATAACGTGGCATACGTATACCACAGAGTACTACTGAGCCATAAAAATGATGAATTAATAACTTTTGCAACAATTTGGATGAAACCAGAACCCATCATCCTAAATGAAGTGTCACAAGGATGGGAAAACAAACACCACATGTACTCGCCATAAAACTGGAGCTAACCGATGAGCACACGTGCACGGGGGAAGTAAAGTTCAGTGGAAATCCAGCAAGAGCAGACAGAGGAAGAGAAGGGCAAACCCCCAGCTAATGTGTACGATGAACACTATTTGGGGACGTCACACTTATAACCATGACTCAAGCATTACAAAAGGAATACCTGTAACTAAAACATTTGTGCTCCTTTAATACTTTGAAATAAAGAATGAAGGAGTGTGACCTTTAGGTAGTGATTAGGCCTTGCAGGTTCTGCCTTCATAGGTGACATTAAGGCCATTATAAAAGGGCGAGTTTGGGTCTCTTTTGTGTCTCTTTGCCCTTTGGCCTGCCAACTTCTACCACGTGATGACGCAGCAAGAAGGCCCTCGCTAGATGTTGGCACCTTGGTCTTGGGCTTCCCAACTTCCAGAACTATGAGAAAATAAATTTCTGTTCGTTACAAATGATCCAGTCTCAGGTATTCTATTACAGAAGCACAAAACAGGACACTAGCGCTATCTTTGTTTTTGGGGTAAGGAAATTTAAGCTCAGGGAAGTCAAGTTACTCATTCAAGGTCCCGCAGCTGGGAAGTGGCAGGACAGGACTTGATCCCAATCTGTCTGGCTTGAACTCTGACCGCACATTTGCTGCCACCTGCCACCAGCTGAGCAGACCAGAGCCACCATCCTGAGGGATGCCATCCTCACAGAGGGGCCTCACTTCTGTCCCCTGGATAGACGTGGCACCATGTAAGTAGCTGCATTTTCCAGAGGGAAACCTGTCCTCCCCCAGGGGAGCCAAGCCCCTTTGGCCAGTCTGGGGTGCAGTCTCCCTCTCCCCACAGCAGGGCTACAGTTGCTGTGCAGAGCCTGGGGATCAACAGAGAAGCCTAATTAAAGCCTCTTTGCGGCTTGAGCTGCTTCGCCTATGAAGCTACTGTTCACATCCAAGGCGAGGTGGCCTGACAGTGGGTAATGACTGTGCACATCAGCAAAGTATAAAGCAGATTCTACTGTTGATAAACAGTTCGGCAATTTGAAGAGCAAATTGTGGTTTGCAGGAACATTGAGGAGTATGCCAAGCTCCTCCTCTAGAAATGCTGGGGAAGGAAGTGGCTGTCTGCAGTGGGGACAAGAGGCTGGAGGGAAAGAGGTGATGGAGGCAGACAAAGTTGGAGTCCACCTGGACCAACATTTCTCCAACCCTGTGGCTGGCAACGTGCTGGTGCTGAGGGGTCTTATGCTGGGATTGCGGCCCAGTGGGAGGCAGGCACGTAGTCAGGACCTTAAAATATAGCAGCACAACCACAGTGCAATGCCACCTCAAACCTGTTAGGATGCTACTGTCGAAAATCAGAAAGTAATAAGTGTTGACGAGGGCGTGGAGAAATTGGGACACTTGGGTTCTGTTTGTGGGAATGTAAAATGGTGCAGCCACTGTGGAAAACAGTCCGCTGGGTCTGCAAAAAAAAATCATAGAATTGTATGATTCAGAATCATACACACTAGCCATTCCTCTTCTGGGTATGTGTGGGTCACTACAAAAGTTTTGAAAAAGACTATTTTATGGTCCATTATTTCACTTCCAAGAAACACAGTTGACAGCGTCCTTTCTGATTCCCCCGGGCAAGTTTCAACTTGCTTTGCTTGTTGGTGTTGCTGGAAGGGCTTCGTTGGACTCTGTCTCTGTGGATTTCATGTTTCCTTATTTTTGTGTATCTCAAAACTTTTGTAGTACCCATGTATACCACAAATATTTGAAAGCAGAACTCAAATAGATTTTTGTACACCTATGTGTATAGCAGCATTATTCACAATAGTCAAAAGGTGAAGCAGCTCAGATATTCAACAATGGATGACTATTTAAAATAGGATGCATACATACAGTGGAATATTATTTAGCCTTAAAAAGGGAGATTTTGACATACGCTACTCCGTGAATGAACCTTGAAGGCATTATGCTAAGTGAAATTAAACAGTCACAAAAACACAAGTACTGTCTGGTCCCACTTATATAGTCTCTAGAACAAGCAGGTTCACAGAGACAGATACTAGGTGGGTGGTTGTGGAAGGCTGAAGGGAGGGAGAAGGGGGAGCTGGTGTTGAACAGGGACAGAGCTTCAGCTTGGGAAGATGAGAAAGCTCTTTGGATGGAGGGTGGTGATGGTTGTTCAACAATGGGAATGTGCTTAATACCACTGAACTGTATACTTAAAAATGGTTAAAATGGTAAATTTTATGTCATGCATATTTGATCAATTATAAAAACAAAAACAAAAACATCGCTTAGGTGGGGCTCCCAGAGCCCAGCCCTGCTATGAAAAAACATAGCTATGAGGCAGTACCCAATTCCTCCTGGGGGTGGGAGTGACATTTCCAGGACAAAACACTTGAGCTGAGGACTAGTTAACTCATTCATAACCCAGCACTGACACAGAATGTGGAGGGCTCAGAGAAGTGCCACTCTAGGCCTTCAGGGCCAGCAGGCCCTGCTGAGGTAAGGGACACAGCAGGGCTCCCCACCAAGATTTTTGCCTTTCCCATTAGACCTCCATCAGTAGTGCAAGTAATTTCGGGTTTGGCTGAGAACAATTCACTCAATCAGCCAGCGTCTATCATTTCCCTGTAATGACTGTGTTTTGCTCCAGCTGAGAGGTGCCCTGAAGCGCTTAGTGTCTTGAACTCGGGAACAGCTGCAGGGGTAACTGTGGCGCATCGATGGCTGGGGTTGGGCTCTTGCTTTTTCCTTCTCTTGCAGGAATTTAGCTTCTGCACCAGGTGGGTCAGGTCCTGTGCTGGGCTTTGTCCCCCCACGCACCTGCTGGGCCTGTGCAGCAGGACCTCCCTGAAGAAGTGGTTAATTGGGATGATGACAATGACCTCTTAGCACGGCCCTTTACAGTTTGTACTGCAGTTCCCAATTGGTATCTCATTTCACCTTCTCAGCTATCCCTAGGGATCAAGGGTCAGGAAATGCATCTCTCAAATAGCCATCGGTATAAATGACACCCCAACCTCTGTGTGGCTGGTCTCACCTCAGAGCTCACCCCACACGATGAAACTTCAGGATTTTGTGGCTTGTGGATGCGCTGTTTGTCCTCCATTCACCAGTGTGACAGATGCCTGCTGGCCTCACAGGTGTGATGAGAAGCACCAGAGGGACTTGGTAGGTGGGACAGGAGGGTGCAAGTGTGGGTCAGGGTTGGCATGGCCGTGACTTACTGCCAATTGACTTACCCCACCTCAGCCTCAGGACAAATTCGGATGTTGTGAGTCATCCTCTCACATGGGGACGTGGTGCTGATGGGGCCTGAGCATCACAGCAAAGTGATGGGTCAATTTGCCTGAGTTATAACGGGAAGGAACAAGCGAGATGCAATCAAGCGAGTTCCTAACAGAAGGATCTCTCGGAGGGGGGCTGAGCGGGCTAACGGTGGCGCCACTGATTGCTGCTCTCAGGGCAAGAAGCTGATGAGCCAGTGTTGGAAGCACGTGTCAGAAAGAGGGACGCCTGGCTGTGGGGCCCGGCCCTCACCATCCTCCAGGGATGGGGGTCAGCATGCTCAGTTGTGAGGGCAACAGGGACTTGAAGTCAGTTTGTAAGTCCCTCAGCTTCCAAGAATGAGGTTGATTTCTTTTCTTTTTTTTTTTTTTGAGACAGAGCCTCAAGCTGTCACTCTGGGTAGAGTACCGTGGCATCACAGCTCACAGCACCCTCCAAATCCTGGGCTCAAGTGATTCTCCTGTCCTAGCCTCCCAAGTAGCTGAGACTACAGGCACCCGCCACAATGCCCGGCTATTTTTTGGTTGCAGCCGTCATTGTTGTTTGGCGGGCCTGGGGTGGACTCGAACCCACCAGCTCAGGTGTATGTGGCTGGTGCCTTAGCTGCTTGAACCATAGGCACCAAGCCTAAGAATGAGGTTGAATGTGATGAAAAGTGATGCATTTAATTCAAGTCCAAGAAGAGTCCAGAGTTGGCATGAGCAGGGAGGGAATGTTGCTGAAGTGCCTAGGGAAAGGGGCTTTGATAGTTTAACTATCCTGAACACCTGTCCCCTTTTAAACCCACCTTTCTCCCATTCAAAGTCTATACATCCTGTTCAGAGCAGCCAACTCCCCCTCTGAGAGACCTTTGCCCTCTGCTGCAGACGTGACATGACCAGCTAGAACGTATGTTCCCCAGGTCAGGGGTAGGAGGAACCCAAGCCCTCTCCTTGGAGTGGGACTTCTGGGGACAGCCATGCTCCTCTCAGAGGTTGCTGAGATGGTGAAGTGAGGGGCTGGAGCAGCCGGCAGATGTCTTCACCCCCACATGGGTTCCTCGCCTAAGGAAAGCAAGAGCCCAACATAGCCGCGGAGACCTAACCTGACTAAGGAGGCAACTCAGCCCCTGCACTGGCTGTGCCTGGATCCCACAGTTCCCTGGACCTCCTGGTGTTATGAGCCAATAAAGTCCCATTTCTGCTTAAACTACATGGAACCAGCTTCTTGTCATTAGCAACCAAAAGTGTTCCAACTAAAAATACACTAGATATTTTAACTTTGTTAAACCTTGTTCTAAATTATGTATCACTCTTTTAAATATAATCATTAGTGGTTGGTAGTAATTTATCCTCAGGTCTTTTAATAAAATGTTCTGTTGCATAGAAAACCCTAATTGAGTGGAAGAACATTTAATAAAGGCATCTGGTCCCATACGCCTCTGGGCAGCCTGGCTTAAGATGAGGATGCTTCAACCAGACCCCCTAGGTGGCCATCATAGTCCTGGGGCCTTTGTGGGGGGGGGTGCTCACTGATCAGGCCCATGGTGGCACAAATGAAGTATCAAGAGGGACAGGAGCCCTGAGTAGAGGCTATCATGAGGGTAGTTTGTCCCAGCCCACCAGGAGGGGAAGGGTAGACATCTGGAGCCTGGTGCTGTGCTGGGCTCTGCAGGTCCCAACAGTGAGGCAGCAGGTGGGCACTACTGCCTTCATCTTACTGTCCAGGAGGGAGGCTCAGACTCCGCTGAAGTCTTCAGCCCTGGTCCTTGCCTCCTTTCATATTCCCTGTGGATTAAAGGGACATCCATCACATACTCTGAACTCCATGGTTTTCCAGGAGGGAGAAGGAAAGAGATTGCTGACCCCAATCTACAGATGGGCAGATTGAGCCCTCAAGGTGTCTTGTCCAGGGGACTCAGGATGTCCCTAGGACACAAGTCTCTGCTGTGAGCTGAGTTGGGTCCGCTAAGAAGGTACATCAAAGTCCTACATCCCTGTGACCTTATTTGGAAATAGGGTCTTGTAGATGTAATCAAGTTAAGATGAGTAGAGTAATCAAGTGTGACTGATGTCCTTATAAGGCAGAAGAAGAGACTCTGACACAGAGATAGCTAGAAGAAGGCTAAGTGAAAGACAGAGGTGAGAGTGATGTTGCCACAAGCCAAGAAACACCAGGCTGACCAGGAAGGATCCTGCCCCAGAGGCTTTGGAGGGAGGAAGGCCCTGCTGATTTCAGACTTGTGGTTTCCAGAACTGTGTGAGTCATCACATCTCCTTTGCTTTAAGCCACTCAGTTTGTGGAGCTTTGTTAAGGTCCCTTAGGGAACTTGCACCCCCATAAGCTTAGGAGTAAATGGGTCTGGAAGGCTGAGTGGGGGATCAGGGCCAGTGTTGCCCCCACAGGTGGGCACATGTGGTCACCATTAAGAAAGGCATAATGACACCAGCTGCAGCTCCCTATTCTCTCCTGTGGCTGGGCTGTCACCACAGAGCAAGCAATAATGACACCTTCCCGCCAAATGGAAAAGGTGCCCCCAGCTGCAGCACTGGGAGCTGGGAGCACAAGAGTGCTTTTGGAGGAGGGAGGTTGGGTCCCCAAGAAACATTTGGATATTCATTAAGCAGACATCCCCGCACCTAGGCTGCCAGACTGGATTAACTCCCTCCCTGCCAGGAGTTACCCTCCATTCAGGGCTGTTTTGCACCCCAGGCAAATTCACCAACCTACAGTTGCTGCCAGTTGCTTTGTTGTGAGACTGACTCCTCCTTTTGTCTCTTGTCCCAGCTCCTGCCACCTGGCTGAGCCAAGGCCACAGTCCCTGTGTACCTTAAACCCCCCTCCCAAGCCACTGATGACCGGGATCTTAGTTTTGTGCTCCCAGGGAGCATCCTCTGCCCTGGGGTCTCCCTGAGCCACTGCTTGACCCCTTGCAAGGGTGTGGGCTGTGCCGGGACCCAGGTTCTCCTGGCTTCGCGTTACCCGGAAGGCACTACCAGCATGAGATAGTCAGACTGCTGGCAGAGCCTCTAGGGCGCACAGCCTAGTGACTGGCTAAGGTGCTGAACTTAGCAAGCCTCTTGAATGGCATTTTGAACACAGAAGCTTCTGAACTATTAAAATCCTGTTAGAACTATTAAAATCCTGTTAGCTCCCTGAGTCTTTCCAGGGTGTCAGAGTCCAGTGACTTCCTCTGGCTTCACAAGTCAAATTTAGATCATGGCCACTCACTCCCCTTTGCAGGGTGAGCCTGGGCTGTGAGAGGATGCTGCTCCCTGTCTGCATCCCTTGCCCCAAACTCTCAGCCTGCTACTCCCAGAGCCTCTCCTGATCTGCCCTTGCTGCCCCCCCAGGCTACGGCACCCTGGCAGCAGCAGGGGTCCCTGCAGCAGACTGAGTTCTGACCTCCCCCCTTCATTAGTGGGCTGCAGCCCAGGGCTCCACAGGGTGCTCCTTTGCTAGAGCCCTCTCACTTGGGATTTCCACCTGCCTTCCATAGGCCATGGCAGACAAGGTGTTCCAGTTAACCTGTGCTGTGTAAGAAATTACCCCAAAACATAATGGCTTAAAACACCACCAACATTTTGTTGTTGTCTATGGTTTCTGTGGGCAGGAATTTGTTAAGTGTCCAGCCTAAAGGTTCTAGGAACCTCCATAGTTATGGTCAGACATGCCTGGAGTTGAAAGAGCAGGAGCTGAAGCCTCTTTTCTTGTAGCCTCAAGGCCTTCCCATGTTGTGGCTTCTCCTGGGCTATTTTGGGCTTCCTTACAACATGGCTGCCTCAGAGTGATCTGGCTTCTTATGTGGTGACTAAAGGCTTTAGGAGGCTCCACGCCTGTGGCTCAAGAGGCTAAGGCACCAGCCACATACACCTGAGCTGGCAGGTTCAAATCTAGCCGGGGCCCGCCAAACAACAATGATGGCTGAGACCAAAAAATAGAGTTGTGGTGGGCGCCTGTAGTTCCAGCTACTTGGGAGGCAGAGGCAGGAGAATCACTTGAGCCTAGGAGTTGGAGGTTGCTGTGAGCTGTGATGCCACGGCACTCTACCCAGGGCGACAGCTTGAGGCTCTGTCTCAAAAAAAATAAAAATAATAATAATAAAAAATAAAGGCTTCAGGAGCAAATATTTCAATGAGTACAGCATTCTCCTTTCTGTATAGTAGTCCTGGTGTGATTTATTAATCCATTCCACTATTCTCTTATTGATAAGTATGTAGGTCATTTCATTTTGGAGCTAGTACAAATAGTGCTACTAAGAACATTCCAGGATATATTTCTGCTGCACAAATGTACACATTTCTGTTTGGTACAAACACAGGAGCCTGCTAGGGCATATGTAGGTATATATTCCAGTAGGTTCTTGCAGGACTCACAAGGCTGGATCCTGTGTTCTGGGGCTGTGGCAGGAATGCTAGCAGTTGTGACAGCACTAGCAGAGCAGCCTGCTGGGCAAAGCCCCAAGACCAGCTTCCTCCTCGATCCCAGAAAGCTGCGTGATACCCCAGCTATTCAACTCAGGGCAAATGGCACCCTGGTATTCCATGCCCATGACATTGAGGCCTGGGAGAGCTTTTGTGTCCCCTAACCCCAGGTCCAGACTGGGAGCTGTTCTCCACTCTGCACCTCCATGGTCCCATGAGGAGGTAGAATCACCCCCATCAGTGCCAGGTTCTGGAATTCCCAGGCCACACTGTCCCCTCTCCTCCAGCCAGAGGAGGAGCCATAGAGTGTTGCCAATTTCCCTTTATACCAAGGGAGGACATTTGCAAAAATAAACAACTGCCATCTGTTCCCCACATTGCTCCACAGTTACACATCTCTGTACTTTACTTGGGATGTGTGTTGCTTTAGGAGAGACTTGGCCTATAAACCCTGTTCTCATTTTGTTGCAGGACACCAAAAACAGTCACAGGGGCACACTCCTGGCCCTTTCACAGGGTCAGAGCAGGGCTCCTAGGTCAAATCCAAATTTTACAGAACAAATCCTCCTATTAAAAGGGATAAACTTTTCTCACGCACAGCATCGCACAGTCAGACACAGCTGCTATTTGCTGTCTCTCATCAGGATAGAGACCTCTGTCTTGCATCAGTGTGCTCCCACAGGCTGTGAAAGACAGTCAAGGCCACCAATATCAATAGATGTGGACCCATTAAGAGTAGTTTTCCTGACCACGGGGGGGGGGGGGGGGGGGGGGGTGTCAAAATGGTCGCGGGGCGGGGGGGGGGGGGGGGGGGAGGGGGG
>CAUYPK010071241.1:0-10724 GCA_963574355.1 Loris lydekkerianus | reverse complement strand
GACCGGGCCCTATCCCATTGGCCATTGGCACCGCCCGTTTCGGGGATATTGTTCCCGTGATAATTTTATTTATTCTACCCCATTTTTTTTTTTTTTTTTTTTTTTTTTTTTGAGACAGAGTCTCACTTTATCACCCTTGGTAGAGTGCTGTGGCATCACAGCTCACAGCAACCTCCAACTCCTGAGCTTAGGCTATTCTCTTACCTCAGCCTCCCAAGTAGCTGGGACTACAAGGACCTGCCACAACACCCAGCTACTTTTTTGTTGCAGTTTGGCCAGGGCTGGGTTTGAACCCACCACACTCGGTATATGGGGCTGGCACCCTACTTACTGAGCCACAGGTGCCACTCAGATATTTTATTTTCTAAACATGCAAATATGAAATAAAAGATATTTCTCTCTTTTTTATTTTTCCAAAAAGGATAACATACTTTACACACTGCTCTATATTTTGCTTTTCCACTTAGGTAAATTTCCACATGGTTAGACCTCTATTTACTTAATTAGTTCCCTATTAGTATATTTCCAGTCATTTGTTATTATAAATAAGACTGCAGTGAATTACCTTGTATATGCATCACTTTGCAAAGGTGAAAGCTAGTATTATAAACAAGATCTTCCTGAATTTTTTTTAATCTTATTTATTGATTTAGATAGTCTCATTCTGTTGCCCTGGGTGGAGTACTATGGCATCAAAGCTCACAGCAACCTCAGTCTCTTGAGCTCAAGTGTTCCTCTTACCTCAAGATCACTTGAGCTAGTCTCCCGAGTAGCTGGGACTACAGCCGCCCGCCACTATGCCTGGCTAGTTTTTCTGATTTTATTTTTATTTATTTATTTTTCATTTTTCATTTTAATTTTTTTTTGAGACAGAGCCTCAAGCTGCTGCTGTGGGTAGAGTACTGTGGCGTCACAGCTCACAGCAACCTCCAACTCCTGGGCTTAAGCGATTCTCTTGCCTCAGCCTCCCAAGCAGCCGGGACTACAGGTGCCCTCCACAATACCTGGCCATTTTTTAGTTGTAGTTGTCATTCTTTGGCAGGCCTGGGCTGGATTCCAACCCGCCAGCTCTGGTGTATGTGGCTGGCGCCTTAGCCACTTAAGCTACATGAGCCAAGCCAGTTTTTCTGATTTTAGTAGAGACAAGATCTCACTCTTGCTCAGGCTAGTCTTGAAATCCTGAACTCAGGCAATCCATCCACCTCAGCCTTCCAGAGTGCTGGGATTATAGCTGTGAGCCACTGAACCTGGCCTCCTTGTCTGAATTTATTTTTTTAAATAGAAATATTTATTTACAATGGCATCCAAAACCATCAGCAAAGCACCCACTACACCACGCTGCCTCCCAGTATACTGTTGATTGATTAAAGATGATTATTTTTAACTCCTCTCAATTTTAGCTGCTCAGCTTCCAGCCTAGGTGCAGCCACTCCTCAATGCCTGTGAAATTCATAAATATTCAATCTCCCCAAGCAATCTTCTCTAAGAACCTCACCCACACTTGGACGACCCTGAAGACAGAGTCCAGAAAGAAGGAACAATAAACTCAGGGCACTGGAGAAAGGTTTTCTTTGCTTATGGGTTTAAGGTAGAATGTGTTTTGTGAAGTGACCCAAAAAGAGAAAGTGTCTGTCTAGGGCAAATGGAAAACCTTTCTAAAGTGAGATAATGATCTGACCCTTGTAAAACTTGATTGCATGCCAGTATCTTGAGCAATGTATCAGCTGATCATGTGTGGCCCAGCAGAGAGCACAACCTTTCACTGTGGAAGGAACTTTACTCTAGATGTAAGTCATTTCCTGTTAAAATGTTACTTTGTGGTACTAAACAGTTTATTGGTCTTGTGATAAGATAGATGAGTAGCTCTGAACTTTGGTCTAGTTTGTGTTGCAAAGGCATATACCCCTGCAACCTTTCACCTAGATATCTGATTCTCTGGGATTATGAATAGTACTTCAGGCAGACCTAATAATCCTTTTTACCCTATTGATGTTTGAGGTATCTAAATACTTCATAAACATTATTAGCACATATGCTTAAAGTTAAAATGCTCTTTTCCATCTCAGCCAGAAAACAGCACTTTTCTCTTTCTTTCCTCTCTTTCCTTCTTTCTTTCTTTTTTTTCTTTTTTATTGTTGGGGATTCATTGAGGGTACAAAGAATCAGGTTACGTTGATTGTATTTTTTAGGTAAAATCCCTCTTATAATCGTGTCACGACCCCAAAAGTTGTGTCTTGTCTATCTTTTTCATCCCGTGGAAATAGTATAATAGTAATTAAGATTTATCAAGCCCTTACTACACACTAGGTATTGTTCTTAGCCCTTTAGGTCAGCCTCACAAGAGGTGGGGTCTATTTTATTCTCCCTATTTTTTTTTTTTGAGACAGAGCCTCAAGCTGTCACCTTGGGTAGAGTGCTGTGGCATTACAGCTCACAGCAACCTCCAACTCCTGGGCTCAAGCGATTCTCTTGCCTCTCCTCCCAAGTAGCTGGGATTATAGGCATTCACCATAATGCCCGGCTATTTTTTGGTTGCAGCCATCATTGTTATTTGGTGGGCCCGGGCTGGATTTGAAATCCGCCAGCTCAGATGTATGTGGCTGGTGCCTTAGCTGCTTGAGCCACAGGCTCTGAGCCTATTCTCCCTATTTTATAAGTGAGGAAGCTGGGGCACAGAGAGGTAAGTAACTTCCTTAAGGTAATATAGCTACAGGATAGGGAAATGGGGATTCAGGATCCTGCAATCTGGCTCTGGAGCCCCTATTGTTACCCGCTATGACATGAACTTGTTGGGAAGAAAAGCCCCTGTGTCTCTTACTGCTGCTGCCATTTCCCACCTTCCCCAAGCAGCCCTCCTCTCTATTCCACCTATCACCACCTCTACCCTCTACCATCGTAGTCCAAAACTGGCAAAATCTGAGTTAGAGATCCAGGTGTCAGAACACAGTATCCCAATTTACTGATGTGCTGGATTCCCTGACTGGGAGATGTAACATTAACATTCACTCTGTAATAGTTGGGGACATTTGAGAGAGTGCCATAGTCCATGGCCAAATAGAGGCCAAAATGCTGGTCAGGGAAGTCAGCCCGTATCTTAGGGTAGGTTTGTGTTCTGAGAAGGTCCAGAAATCATCTATAACCCCCAATGTGAGATAGGTACCTACAAACCAGCTTCAGACAGAAGAACACTTGTTTTTTCCACCCCTGGATTCCTAGAGATTTCAAAGTTCTTTAAGGTTTCCATGACAGCCACACAAAACTAGCACTTTCCAAAAATAGCTCTCTTTGCTGCGTATTTCTTTCTTTTTTTCCTTTTTAGGACTTTTTTTTTTTTGCAGTTTTTGCCGGTTTTAGGCTTGAACCTGCTATCCCCAGTACATGAGGCCAGCGCCCTACTCCTTTAGCCACAGGCACCGGTCCAGGACATTGTTTTTATTTATTTATTTTAGATTTTGTTCATTTATTTATTTTAGATTAATATGAATGTACAAATTATTAGGTTATATAATTTACAAGATTACAGTCAGAGTTGTAGCTGTGTCCTACCCCCAGGGAGTGAGCCAAATGTACCCACTGGGTGGGAAGCTACTGAGCAGCCTCCCCACTTCTTGAATTTAGTTGAGATTTTCTCTCTCTCTCTCTCTCATGTGTGATCATTAATCTCCTAGTTTCACATTGGTATTGAGTACATGGGATGCTTGTTTTTCCAATATTGTGATATGTTGCATACTTCTTGAATCCTCTCCAATCCATCCTCCACGTTGCTTTCAGAGACCACATAGATTGAGAGGAGTATTTTTCAACCTTTTTTATCTCACAGCACACTTGAACCTATAGTTAAACTTCCACAGCACACTTGAATTATGTTGCTCAAAAAAAGAGTTAAAAGGCTTGGTATGGTGGCTCACGCCTATAATCCCAGCACTCTGGTAGGCCAAGGGGGATGGATTGCTTAAGTTCACAGGTTCGAGATAAGCCTGAGCCAGAGGGAGACCTTAACTCTAAAAATAGCAGGGCATTGTGGCAGGTACCTGTGGTCCCAGCTACTTGGGAGGTTGAGGCAAAAAGAATCTCTTGAGCCCAAGAATTTGAAGTTGCTGTGAGCTGTGGCGCCTTGGTACTGAGGATGACAAAGTGAGGTTCTGTCTCAAAAAAAAAAAGAAGAGTTAAAAAAAATATATACTTACTGTGCTTTGAACGTCTTTTCTTTCTTTTTTTTTTCTGAGACAGTGTTTCAAGATGTCACCCTGGGTAGAGTGCCCTGGTAACATAGCTCACAGCAACCTCCAGCTCTTTGGGCTCAAGCGATCCTCTTACCTCAATTTTTTCTATTTTTAGTAAAGATGGGATCTCGCTTTTGCTCAAGTTGGTCTCTAATTTGCGAGCTCAAGCAATCCACCTGTGTTGGCCACCCAGCGTGCTAGGGAGCCTGCCCAGCCTGTGCTTTTTGCTTATTCTTTCAGAAATAATTAATGATCTTTTTAAATTTTTTGCAGCTCACTTAAGATCCTCTCATAGCACACCAGTGTGCCATGGCACGCTGGTTGAAAATCATTGTTCTAGTGAACCACTTCCAATGGTCTCCCAACATCACTTTTATTTAATTTTTTTTTTAAAGACAGTCCCACTCTGTCACCCTGGGTAGAGTGCTGTAGTGTCATGGCTCACAGCAACCTCAAACTCGTGGGCTTGAGCAATCCTTTTGCCTCAGCCTCCTGAGTAGCTGCAATTACAGGCATGTGCCACCATGCTTGGCTAATTTTTCTACTTTTAATAGAAATGGGATCTCTCTCTTGTTCATGCTGCTAACTCCTGAGCTCAAGCAATCCACTGGCCTTGGCCTCCCAGAGTGCCAGGATTACAGGCATGAGCCATTTCACTCATCTCCAACATCTCTTTTAGAATGAAATTTAAAATCCTTGGCTCATCACACCAAGACTCAATGACCTGGTTTTTGCCTTTGTGTCTGTAACTTCCTCACATATACCCTTCACATATCCCTTGGACAACTGCAGTGGCTCAACTTCTTGTAGTAGAGTCTTTGACACACTTTTCAAGGTCCTTTCAGATCTTTCTAGCCTCATTTTCTGCCATCTTCCAACAAGTAGCTTCTGTCCCAGTCTCATAAGACTAAGCTTTCCCCAAGTGTGTCATAAACTTCACCCACATAATCCCAGTCATTCTTAAAGACCTGCCCTAAGACCACCTCTTTTGTGAGAGCTTCCTTGCAACACAGTCTCCACTCCCTCCTCCTATGCCCCCTCTGAATGAGCTGCTCCTGCACCTGTGTCCTCAAGGCATATTAAATCTCATTCTCTGTGTAGATCACATCTCATCTTCCATGTAGTACATTTAGGTGTCTACAGTCTTTTTTCCTCTAATAGATTATAGACTCCTTGAGACTGAGGATTGGAACTATTTCATTTCTATATTCTTTCACAGGTTCTACTAACGTTTCTGACAAATAGTGTTCATTGGAAATGAGCTGAGTAGTCTTTTTTTAATGAATAAAACAAATGCCAGGCAACATGTGCTAAAGCATTTATGAAATAAGTCAAAGCAACAGGTAATGCTATTCTCCACATTTTATTTTATTTATTTTGCAGTTTTTGGCCAGAGTCAGGTTTGAACCTGCCACTTCTGGTATATGGGGTCGGCGTCCTAACCCTTGAGCCACAGGTGCCGCCTGTATTCTCTCCATTTTAATAAAGGAAGTTATACTGAAAGATATGGCTGAAAGAATCCAGAATGGTGTTGGCCATTATGATAGCTACAGCCTTATGTGGCTATTTAAATTTAAATTGATTAGAAATAGGGTTGGCACCTGCAGCTCAAGCGGCTAAGGCACTACACACATAGACCGGAGCTGGTGGGTTTGAATCCAGCCCAGGCCTGCCAAACAACAATGACAACTGCAACCAAAAAATAGCCGGGCGTTGTGGCAGGTGCCTGTAGAGCCAGCTACTTGGGAGGTTGAGGCAAGATAATCACTTAAGCCCAAGAGTTTGAGGTAAGCTGTGAGCTGTGATGCCACAGCACTCTACTGAGGGTGACAGCTTGAGACTCTGCTCAAATAAATAAATTAATAAATTAATTGATTAATTAAAATTCTATCCAGGTGCAGCAGTGCACACCTGTAAGTCCCAGCTACTCAGGAAGCTGATGCAGGAGGATCACTTGAGCCCAGGCAAAATAGCAAGACCCTGTCTGTTAAAAAAATTTTTTTTTATTCCATTCCTTACATTATCCATATTTCAGGTGCTCAATTGCCACATCTGGCTAATGGCTAGTATATAGGCAGCACAGATAGAGGACATTTTCATCACTGCAGAAAGCTTTAATGGAGAAAGATCAGTGGACTTAAGGTTTATATGCCATTAAGAAACCATTATTGTGGACACATGAGGGTAACATTGACAATAATATCATCTTGGAGAATAGCTGTGAATCATTTACTTTTGGAATATTCAACACTTGGTAAATAATTCAGGCTCACAGTAGAGAAAGAAGAAGAAGAAAAAAAAAAGAAGCCATTGATAGGGCAGCACCTGTGGCTCAAAGGGGTAGGGTGCCAGCCCCATATGCCGGAGGTGGTGGGTTCAAACCCAGCCCCCGCCAAAAACTGAAAAAAAAAAACAAAAAAAAAAAGCCATTGATACAACAAACGTAAAATTGCTTTGAGGAAAGCCTAAGTAATCAGAATGCTGTATCTTAAAATTAATTAACAATTGCCAAAGAAGAGTTTTGTAGACCTTTTGCAAAATATAAAAAGTAAAAAGTAAGCATAGGCTGTGTACAGTGGCTCACACCTGTAAACCTAGCACTCTGGGAGGCCAAGGCAGGTGGATTGTCTGAACTCACAGGTTCAAGACCAGCCTGAGCCAGAGGGAAACCTCATGTCTAAAAATAGCCGGGCACTGTGGCTGGCTCCTGTAGTCCCAGCTACTTGGGAAGCTGAGGCAAGAGAATTTCTTTTATTTTTTAGTTAGTTTGTTTGTTTATGTATTTATTTATTTAGAGACAGAGTCTTACTTTGTCACCCTTGGTAGAGTACCGGGGCTTCACAGCTCACAGCAACCTCCAGCTCTTGGGCTTAGGCAATTCTCCTGCCTCAGCCTCCCAAGTAGCTGGGACTACAGGCACCCACCACAACACCCCCCTATTTTTTGTTGCAGTTTGGCCGGGGCTGGGTTTGAATCCCGCCACCCTCGGTATATGGGGCTGACGTCCTACTCACTGAGCCACAGATGCCATCCTGTTTGCAATTTTTTTTATTTTTTATTTTTTTTGAGACAGAGTCCTGCTCTGTCATCCAGGTTAGAGTGCAGTGGCATCATCATTGCTCACAGTAACCTCAAACTTCTGGGCTCAAGCAATCCTCCTGCCTCAGCCTCCCCAGCAACTGGGACTCTAAAAACATGTCACCACAGCTTGCTAAATTTCCTATTTTTCGTAGAGATGGGGGTCTTGCTCTTACTCAGGCTGGTCTTGAACTCCTGGCCTCAAGTGGTCTTCCTGCCGTGGCCTTACTGGGATTACAGGTGTGAGCCATGGCACCCAGCTCCCAAGGGCTCACTATTGCTCATATCACTCTCAACCTTCAGTGATTCCCACCCAGCCATTCCAAATCTTCCTCCTTAGTCTCTCCCCACTGGCTTCTAACATATCTTCTAGATCAGCACATGGGCTCTCCATCTGAGACTCTCCAAAGGTGCTTTTGTCTTTCTGCATATTCCCCCTGGCTCGGTTTGCTGTCTCCCACCTACCCCACACTCTTTGTAATCATCTATTTCACCACCAAGAAGCAATCTCTCCTCTCTGTCCCTGCTGTACTTTTACGTGTCCATATCCTACCACCCTGCTGGATTAATGCTCCTTAGGGACTGGAACCACATTTGACCGATCCCTGTACCCAGCAGGGTGGGCACGAGCTCAGGACCATATCCACAGCAGCCACATGAGACCTCCACTTGGACTGCCATGTGGCGTGCTGCAGAGCGCGTCCTACCTGCCCCAGTACTTCTGCACTTGTCTTCTCTCTCCTCACGCTGTCTAGAGGAGGGCATTGTTATGTTGCACAGATGTTTCCTATTGTTCTTACATTCTAGGAGTGCCTGATCGAAGCTTGGGAGCTAAAAGAACAGGATCCAGGTAAACTAGCAGCAAAAGGGATATGAGAAAGGGACTTTTGTTTGTTTGTTTGTTTTTAGAGACAGAGTCTCATTTTCTCACCCTTGGTAGAGTGAAGTGACATCACAGCTCACAGCAACTTCCAGCTCTTGGGCTTAGGAGATTCTCTTGCCTCAGCCTCCCAAGTAACTTCGGACTACAGGCACCTACCACAATGCCCAGCTATGTTTTTGTTGTTGTTACAGTTTGGCCTGGGCCAGGTTCGAACCTGCCACTTTCAGTATATGGGGCTGGTGCCCTACTCACTGAGCCACAGGCACTGCCCGAGAAAAAGGCTTGAGAGGGACAGACAGGTCCAGAAGCCTTGAAAGACAGGCAAACATAAGGCCTCTCGGCCAGGTGAGCCAGGAAGAGGCTACAGCAATTGCCAGGATTTTGAGAGACATTGTTTTACAGTTGGAACAGAGCAGCAGGTCTTGGTAGAAGACATGCTTCCTATTTCCAGCTGTTTAACTTTGGCTGAATTTCTAACCGTCTGAGCCTCACCTGTAAATTAGGAGGATAAAACATCTTTTGAAATGCTCTGAAGGTTAACAATAATGCCTTTTGTACACAGCATGGACTGAAGAAGTGGTATTACAGTTGTAAAGAAAAGGAGTAAGAGGGTGGCACCTGTAGCTCAAGTGGCTAAGGTGCCAGCCACATACACCAGAGCTGGCAGGTTTGAACATGACCCGGACCTGCCAACAATGAAAACTACAACCAAAAAATAGCTGGGCATTGTGGCAGGCACCTATAGTCCCAGCTACTTGGGAGGCTGAGGCAAGAGAATCTTTTAAGCCCAAGAGTTTGAGGTTTCTGTGAGCTGTGACACCATGGCAGGCACTCTACCCAGGGCAATAAATAGCTTGAGGCTCTGTCTCAAAAACAAAGCTCAGCACCTGTGGCTCAAGCGGCTTTCCAGCCACATACACCTGAGCAGGTGGGTTTGAATCCAGCCCCACCCCGCCAAACAACAATGATGGCTGCAACCAAAAAAATAGCCAGGCATTGTGGCAGGCGCCTATAGTCCCCGCTACTTGGGAGGCTGTGGCAAGAGAATCTTTTAAGCCCAAGAGTTTGGGGTTTCTGTGAGCTGCGATGCCACGGCACTCTACCCAGGGGTAGAGCTTGAGGCTCTGTCTTAAAAAAAAAAAAGAAAGAAAGAAAGAAAGAAAGAAAGGAAGAAAGAAAAATAAAAGGAGTAAGAAAGCAAAGGAGACCTAAAAAGCAACAAAAAAGGAAGGAGTACTTCGTTGTTTGTTTTGGTTGCTTTTTTTTTTTTTTTTTTGAGACAGAGTCTCAAAGCTGTCACCCTAGGTAGA
Source organism: Loris lydekkerianus (assembly GCA_963574355.1). Classification (NCBI taxonomy): domain Eukaryota; kingdom Metazoa; phylum Chordata; class Mammalia; order Primates; family Lorisidae; genus Loris; species Loris lydekkerianus. The sequence continues at coordinate 1,230 of CAUYPK010071241.1, read as the reverse complement.
GTGCCTGCTATAGTGTCACAGCTCACAGAAACCTCAAACTCTTGGGCTTAAGCTATTCTCTTGCCTCAGCCTCCCAAGTAGCTGGGACTACAGGCGTCTGCCACAAAGCCTGGCTATTTTTTTGTTGCAATTGTCATTTTTTTTTTTTTTTTTTCTGTGACAGAGCCGCAAGCTGTTGCCCTGGATTGAGGGGTGTGGTATCACAGCTAACAACAACCTCCAACTCCTGGGCTCAAGTGATTCTCCTGCTTTTGCAAGTAGCTGGAACTACAGGTACCCACCACAACGCCCGGCTATTTTTTGGTTGCAGCTGTCATTGTTGTTTGGCGGGCCCAGGCTGGATTCGAACCTACCAGCTCAGGTGTATGTGGCTGGAGCCTTAGCCACTTGAGCCACAGGCACCGCGCCGTCATTTTTTTTAATGCTGGCCTAGGATGGGATTGAACCCACCAGCATCAGTGTATGTGGCCAGCGCCCTACCCACTTAGCACTGGGCGCACCCTAGTTCTTAACATAAATGCCGTTAACTGCTTTTTTTTTACATTGGCCAAATTCCATTGGCTTCCTCTTTGTCCGTGGCTGAATGAGAGAATGTAGTGGTTTGGCACGCACACAGGGGTCGGCTGGGAATCTTACTAAAATGCAGATCTTCAGGGCTGGGCATGGTGGCTCATGCCTGTAATCCTAGCACTCCAGGAGGCCAAGGCATGTGGATTGCTTGAGTTCACAAGTTCAAGACCAGCCTGAGCAAAAGCAAGACCCACGTCTCTACCAAAAATAGAAAAAAAACTGAGCCAAGAGGATCACTTGAGCCTGAGTTGGAGGTTGCTGTGAGCTGTGACACCATGGCACTCTACCCAGGGTGACAGCTTGAGACTCTGTCTCAAAATAAATAAATAAATAAATAAAGACCTACATGGTTTTTCACCCTACCTTCTTCCCCTGCTATCCTTATTTACCCTTCACCTTTGGGCCCTGTATCCTTAAAAAAGGTTAGAGGCAGTTAAATCAGGTTGAGGTCCAATATCACCGGCTCATTAACCAAGAATCTACCTATTATTCTTCACCACCCTCCATAACACCAATGATGGGTAAGATTCCCAAAGCGGGGACAACCTAAGACAGGATATGGAGAGGCTGCGTGGTGGATTACATTCATAGTACCCAAAGACGGGTAAGATCACTCTGCGTTCTGTCAACCTAAGACAGGGACCAAACCATTGATGTTTG
>CAUYPK010071236.1:0-28392 GCA_963574355.1 Loris lydekkerianus | reverse complement strand
AAAAAGAAATGAAATCAGAAAGGAAGAGCAAAGAGAGGGAAGGAGGGTGGGGAGAGGGGCTTTGGTGTGTGCCACACCTTTTGGGCGCAAGACACAATTGTAAGAGGGACTTTACCTAAAAAATGCAATCAGTGTAACCTGTTTTATTGTACCCTCAATGAATTCCCAACAATAAACAATAAAGAAATGAAAAAAAAAAGAAAAGAAAAATTGAAATTAACATCAGTGAATCCTTAATATTACCCCTTTTACTTAAATAGCAACCACCATAAAAAAGAGTTTTCAATTCATTGTAACAGGGACCCTTAGCATCCATGTAAACATAACTTTGAGAAAGGAACTCTAGCCAAAGTACTTTCTTCCCATTCTCTAGTTTCACTGAATACCAAAAGGCCCAGAATTTAAATATGTAAGGCCTCTGGTGACTGCATTTCAAGAGTCAGGGGACACCCATAGTTATGTTTTATAAAATGATCCTATTCTCTTCAAGGAAGTCAAAGATTACTAAGTGGGTGTCAAGGCAAGGACAAACAAAATATAAAAACAGAATATAAAATACAATGTCATTCTCATTTCATTCTCCTGGCTCTTCTACTTGATGCTTTCATTGGATAACAAAAGTAATCTTTATAAAGCAATTCCATGGAATACAGATCTAAAAACAGCTCTTTTGGCATATACTTTGCAGTTGATTTTTACCTGTGTGTTTTCTTCCATTATGGACTGTCTGTGTCCCTGCAAAATTCACATGTTGAAGCCCTAACTTTGGTGGGGCTGGGCCCATAAAGAAGTAATTGAAGGTAAATGAGGTCATTAGGACGGAGCCTTGACATGAGAGGATGCATATCTTTACCAGAGCAGGTACCCTCTCACCCATGGTCTTCGTGTCTCACTTGTAAAGGCCGTGTGAGGACATAGTGAGAAGGTGGCTATTTGTAAGATAAGAAGAGAGCCCTCACCAGAAACCAAATCAGTGGCATCTGTTATTTACGTCACCCAGTCTGTGGCATTTTGTTATGGCAGCTCAAACTAACTAACACCACTTGCTAAGTGGCTGCCCTCACATTGACACTAGGTAGTCCATGAGGGTACTTATTATTTCAATACTATATTCCCCAGTACTCAATATAAGCTCCACATACAGAAGGTGCTCAATACACATTTATGAGAAAATACATAGTTTAAAATTAGATCCTTTTCAAATAAATACTTCAAAAACTTTACATATTTTCTTTTTTTTCAGAATATTGGTATCTTTTTTGAAAAGCTATCTGTAAGAAATAGGTTTTCAAAAAATCATGATAGAATCTGGATTAATCCATCCTTTCTTCCAAAGTTGTAAGAGTAAGCTTCTAGGTACTAATAGATGTGATGGAGACTTTGGTGTGAGCCCAGCCAGCTCAGTCAGAAATGACAGAGACTTTTTTCCAATTCCAGCTCACTGAGACACCTTACATACACCAGCGCACAGTCTATTCCTATAAATCCAGGAGGCTAGATTGGAAAAGCACGTGTAGCTGCCCTGGGCCCCCCCACTCCCTCTGCCTCGGAAACCTCAAATCCACACTCTGCCCAGACTCCGCTCTGCCTTACAAAGCATACACTTCCCAGGCCTCCACTGCTCAAACAGACCCTCCCCCTTCAATTCACCACAGACTAGAAATATGCTTTTGGAAAATGTGACCTCATCTCAGGGTAACTCGGGTTCATTTATAGCAGGGAGGACTGATGAAGCTGCTGCCAACCTTTCAGACACAGGAGGAGAAAACTAGAGCAGAAGGAGATGAAATTTTAAAACGGGTTTCTGCACTCCGCATAAATTAATTTGAAAAGTTTGGAAGTTTAACTTTAAATATCTTCTTCTTCTTTTCTATTTGTATAATGATGGGTAGAGTCTTGCTACTCAAAGTGTGAAGAACAGAAGCAAAGGCATCGCCTTAGCACTTGTTAGAAAAGCTCACCTCAAACTCCACATCAAACGTATTAAATTGAAACTGCATTTTAACAAAATACTCTGAGTAACTTTGTATGCACCTGAAAGTTCAAGAAGCAGTTTTTCAGTGTCAGGAGTAGGAGCCACCGGAGGTTAAGTTCTAGGGGCATACCTAAAGCCCAACAGTTCTGATTCCTTGTCAGACCTGGGACGAACTCTCTTTCACAACTATCTCCTCACATCTCCCTTCCACCAAGGCTGAACCTTTCTCTGGTTCCCTGAAAACTGAATTATGTATCACCCCTCCATCTGAAGCAAGCAATCCCTGGGAAGTTTCCTCTGGGTGTGTCTACTTTGGAGAATGCTACTGACACTGAGAGGAAGGGAAGAAGCTGCCACACCATGTCACAGGGTCCTCCTATAGAGGAAAGGGTGGGGTACAGATAGTGTGGCTGTGAGGTCTTTGAGACAGAATTTTAAATCCATTTATACTTCAATAAAAACCCAGACTTTGGCTCCCAAGAGCGTTTTTCCATAGAAACATGGGAGTGAAGAGAAAGATGAAGGACCAGGAGAAGTATTCGGTGGTAGGAACCTACTATCCAAGTACAGTTCTGGAAAGCAAAGGTCACCTTGAGGAGCCCTCTCCCTGAGTCCCTTCTCTTTCTCAGTCACTCCCAATATTAACACGTAGTTGACCTTCAACCTGAAGTAGCCATAAAAGAGAAAAGAATTTTGGATTTGGCTGTAGAAGACGGGGGAATTAGAGACAGAGAGGCAGTGGCAGCAGACCAAAAACAGTATGAGAGGCTCTCCCCACCAACTGCTCGCAAAGTGTACAAGAGAGTATAGAAATTCCCAATATCAGCGCAGTCATTCTTGACTCAATATAATCTAAGAAAGTGCCTATTTTTCAACACATATCCTTAAGGGACAAGCAAACTGCCTTGTATATAAGATTTAGTCCATATCTGTTAATTGGCTTGTTGAAGATCTAGTCCTTTTCCAAGGATAAGATGAAAAACTATACTCTTCTGTGTACATATAAGTAGCATTTATTAATATTTGATGGTCAAGATAATGGGTACCATTAACTCCACTCCCATAAGTATGCCCAAAACTGAACAAAGTCTGATGGGCTCCATGGGAACTACATGAACCAAACTCTTGCAGTTTCCAGCATGGGCCAAATATGTGGGATGGAAGAGGGAGTAATTGATTGCAGGAATGCTAGAAACAACTTCGTTATAGAGTGGGAGTGAAGGGGAATGGAGGGAGTGTCCAGGAATGGAAAGGGCAAAATGTTTCTATCAACTTAAAAGAGTAAAAGAGACTTAACTGCTGTGACAAGTTCAACAAACATGCTGGAAGCTGAGGGTAGAAGGGCCCCCCTGCTTTGCTGATACAGACAGTGAGTTATAAGGAGGATGTGAAATGGTCAGCAAAATCAACCCTCACTTGAGCTACTGTTATTTTAACCCTGTGCAAAGGGTCACAGTGTTCTGTCCCTGATAATAAAAGGATTCTGGGAAAGGACCAGAGAAGGCACACACACACACACACACACACACACACACACACACATACACACACACAGGAAACTCAGCAAACAAAGAACAGATTTATTTCAGGGAGAAAACAATTGATTTTTGCTGGAGAGTCTCTATATTGACCACACTGTGGCTTCCTTTTTTCTTCCTGTCCTTTTAGCTGAATGGAGTGGGGCTACCATCAGTTGTGGAAGTCCTGCTTTGAAAACCACCTTACAGCATCAATTGCTCCTACCCAAGACTTCATGTGGACAAAGGCTGGGCCAGAGGGGAGACAGGCTCAGACCGGCAGCATCTACTTTGTAGCAGCTGGCAAGGCTGCCCTAGCTCCCTCCCCACCTTCTTTCTCCTTCTGTGGCCATGTGGGCATGCCTCTGTTATCCCCAACATGTGCCACTGCACTATCTGTTTCCATGCCTCTTCCCTACAGATGGTGACTTCCTTAAGTGGCACGTCTGTGGGATCTACATGTCACAGCCAGCTCACAGAGTGAGTGTTCAGTATGACTTTGGCAACTGTATTCCAAAAAGACAGTCTCCATGAGTGAAAGACTCCCAGCATGGCTACACCAGCCAGCATCAAAGCACATAATTGTCACGTGACACTGCAAGACGGAAAATCGGAAAGGTCATTTGTTTTAGTCACAGAGATCCTTTCCCTTCCTACATCTTTAGCCATAGTGTCATGTTGAAAGAGGCAACTATTAAATGAATGAGAAATGTCTGAACTTCCAGAATTGGAAAAAGTAACATTTTCCTACTTGTCATGACATCGTTACTTCACTGGTCCCCTGAACCTCCAGCATCACTCACCTCCACTGCCTCTGCTGCCCATCCCTCCAGCAACACTCGCCACCAGTTTCCACTACTGCTGGCCTCATCCTGGTAGCGCCTCTAGGATGGAAAAGAAACTGATTGCCAGGTTAAGTGCCAGCACAAATACATTAATGACCTTTTTTTAAATATCCTGTAATAACTCTTTTTTTCCTGGTTAGGTTGGCCAATGGTTTATCTATTTTTGTGATCTTTTTAAAAAACCAACTTTTGGATTTATTGATCTGTTGTATAATTCTTTTGTTTTCAATTTCATTTCTTTATCCATTTCTGCCCTGATGGACACCTCGGTTGATTGCACTTCTTAACTATTGGGAAGAGTGCTGTAGTAAACATGGGAGTGCAGCTATCTCTTTAATATACTGATTTTGCAGCAGTGGGATTGCTGGATCATGTGGTAGCTCTGTTTAGATTTTTAAAGAATTTCCATACCATTTTCCATAGTGGCTATATTAATTTACATTCCCCCCAACAGCATATAAGCTCCCCTTTCTTCTGGGAGAGTTTTGTGGAGACTCTATGTCCTTCTTCAACCTTTTCTCTTCTCTCCACTTAATTTCCCATTTCCCAACTAGAAAGATGCTTTAACAATTGTTAGAACAGGCTAAGCTCCTTCCAAATCAGGATCAGCTCACCCACAGTTCCCTTTGCCTGGAACGCTCTTCCCTTGCCTTTTATCTTATTCATGTTAGATGTACTGTCTCTTCACAGAAAACTCAGTCCCTCCTATACAATTATTTTCCAGTACAGCACCTTTTTAATTTCCCTCATAAATTAACATCATGCTTTTGTCTGTCTGTCTCTGACTTACCTGCTTTACCCATTGAATGTGAGCACTTTGTGAGGAGCAAATGTCTATCAAGATGGCCCGTTGTATCCTTGGGGACAGTCTCAAGGACATGCAATCTCTGTGCTCTCAGGACCCCACTTTTAGGAGGGTCCTGCACTTGGCTTAATACTCTTTTCACCCCCTTAAATTCTTAATAATGTCATCTTTGAACTTGTATTTTATAAGTGCAAAGAGACAACAGAGCAAATAAATGAATAGAGGAGATATATATACAAACTGGTATGTTCACCATTTTTTTGCTGCACCTTTCACATACAGCATTTGCAATGTCCCCAGCACAGAATTCTGGGAGTTCAGTGCGACTCAAAGCAAGTATAAGGTAAGCCTGTCACATCTATGGCTGAATGAGGGCTTTAACAGCCCCAAGATGCCACCTTTTCCATTGCACCAAAACTTGATTAGAATACAGGAAAAAAGGCAATGGCAGTTATCTACCTGATTATATCCTTTCTTAACTCATGTTACTTCCTTGTATTAACTTGCCACTGAACATTCAAAATGATGGCATAGATCAAGGAAAAGGAAAGACAGGGCAACCCCCAGTTTCTTTTCATTTCAGTCCTTCCTCACTCATCAATAATGAACAGGTAGACAATTTAATAAAATGCATATCAAGACCTAAAATAAAACAGTTGAATTAGCTCTACATGGTATTTCTACTCTTCTGGTATAAAAGAAATGTACACGCATACGTGAGCTACAAAATACGAACTATGTAATTTCAGCAATTCCTCATACCCACTAAATGCTCTTATACTTGCATTTAAAACTAGCATTGCACAATATAAAGATGAATGAAAAATTCATGCTATCAAACATTTTGATATTTCTTTAATTAAAATGACATTAGCAAATAAAAACTAGAGCATAATAAGTTAAGAGAAAAGTAGAAAAAGTGTTATAGTCTAATGCCTGCAATGATCCTTTTTTCCTAGTTTTTGAATAAAGGACATTGCACTTCGTTTTGAGCTGGATCTCACAAATCGTGGCTATCTCTTCTTGAAGTGGAAACCCACAGGACGAGCAGCAACCATGTTGGGTCCTCCACGTTGCCTCTGAATGATTTAGAGACTTAATTAAGCTTGAGCTGATTGCTGTGCCATGACAGACGAAGTTATGTCTCTGACTCAGGAATCTCATGTCTTCTGCTAGCATCCACAAAAACAAAACAGGCTAACTTATTAGCTTGAAACGAGGTTAAAATCTCAGACTCTGACAGTTTTACACCAATCACAAACACAAGTACCAGGAAAATGTACAAGATCTTCAATAGCCACAGAATTCCCAAGCAGACAAGCCTAGTTTAACATCTTTTCACTTAATGCAAATTCTTCCCCTCATGATCTTATCATTTGTGGCATAATTTACTTTTGGTGACATCCTCTTCCATTCAATTTGGTCAAACTACACTAGTATCTTTGTTTTATTGTACACTTGAGGTAAGTAAAATGTTAACATTCTCCTTAATTTGTCTTTTTCCAAGAGGCCTCATTAACTTGAATATTTTCCGTAATATACTTAATTCATTTTATTTTTACCATCTAATGCTAACAACTTTTCTTTTCCTCAATAATAAACAAAATTTTTTAATAGCACATCCCAGAGAAATTTTTTTTTTTTGTGGCATGTCTTTATTACCTATTCAAACATCTTAAAGAGATGGTATTTACATCAACCAATTTTTCCTAATTGTTACACTCTAACTTCCTTTATCGTACTGATCTACGTTATAAAGCTTCTAGCAAAGATAAAAGAAAATTGCTTTAAAATCTCTCAAGCATATTATGATCCAAATTTTGTTTAAACTCTACATGCATATATGTTATAATCTGTATATTTTTGTAAAATGGGAAACTTGGGGGAAAGTACACAGATTAGCTAAATATAACTACATATATATGGGTCGAGAAGTAGAAAAGAAGACTTCCATGTTTCTACTGTTTGAATTTCACAATTAAAAGCTTTTACTTTTATTATTAAACAAATCCAACATTAAGTTTTACAAAATTTTTCACAAAATATTCACCAGTAACAAAACTATTTTTCACTTGATGTTTTCTTACTCAAAAATTCTATAATTACTTCCTGTTCTCTATCATATGGAATACAAAATCCTGCTCTTGACACTCAGAGCCTCTCATAAGTAGTGCTTATCTCCCACCCTACCCTGTCACAACCATTCTTATCCCCCGCTCCTCCCTATCTGCCATCATTGGTGGAAATCATTCAGTAAACTCCTCCTAACAATGACACAGGGATCATATTAATGTTTGCAGAATTATTTGCATGCAGAACATTTGTTTTTCTAACCCCAACACCACTTAAATCTATTCATCCAGCTCAAACCCTAAGCTTTTCACTGAGCTTCTATCAAGTTTAATGACACTCAAACATAAGGTTACACTGTTTGCCTCTTAATTTTATCTTGTTCTTCTGTGTTTGTTACTCTTAAAGCTATGCATAGACATTTTTATGTTTATTGAAGGTGGAAATCATGTTTTATCATATTACTGTTATCTATAATGTAACTTAAAAGCAGTGGACTCTACCAATTAAGAGGACCTGGTTTGCCCTCTTCATACCGTATGAGGAAAGGAAGTCAAGACCACAGTAGGTTCCTACCAAAGAAGAGTCTCTCCAAGGAGAAATGTGCATATTCTGCTTCAAGGTATTCTAGCAAGAGAACTCTTTGCCTTATAAAAACAATGACATGATAGGGTGACTATAATTAACAATTTTGTCTTGCATATTTTAAAATAACCAGAAGAGAAGATTTGGAATGTTCTCATCACAAAGAAATGATGAATGTTTGAAGTGATAGATAAGCTAAATACCCTGATTTGATCATTATACAGTATATATGAGTATTAAAACATCCCACTGGACCTGATAAAGAATGTATAATTATGTGTCAATGAAAAAATAAATAAAAGTTTTTAAAATGGCATTACAATGAGAAAAACTATATGCATATAATATATACATTGATTAAGGACAGGGTTACATTTGGTCTAGTCAATTCCAATTGCGTAGAAAGTTTGGGCATGATTGGAAGGGGGTGTGCAACAACAACAATGATACAAGGCCAGAAAGCGGAAAATCTGAACTATACTATTAAGGGTTAATGTGGGCTTAAGATCTTAAGAGGATTTCAGGTACTAATGCCCTCTAAATTCTCTTGTTGAATCTGGCCAGTTTGATGAAGATAATAAACAATGTTTTATATACATGTAGTCTTGTTATAAAACTTATTAATATCACTGTAGGAAAAGAGCTGTGAGCTAGAGAAAGGTGGAAGCTTACTCTCATGCCTGTGGGAGTAGGTCAGCTCTTGAGCTGTTAATATTGTTCACCTCGCCTATCCCATAACTCTCAGGAAGTTTGGGGATGCCTGGAAACAGAAATAGAGCAAGGGAGTCAACACCTGCCTTCAATGGTCTGAGGTCAGCTCATGGATTGGAGCACCCATGGTATTTCTTTAGGCGCAGGCCTCCTATGTCTACAAATGCATCCTCATTTCTCTTCTCCCTTTTCAGCTCTGATACTCTACTATCACTAGATTAAAGGATGAAAGGAACAAAAACACGAGGAAATCCACCTGGACTGGTTTGCTAGACGGCAAAGCAAAAACAAAAATAAAAGCAAGCAAACAACAAAAAACACCCTCCACATCTTTAGTAAGATTCTGGGTCAGAGCTACTTTTTATAGGTAATTTAATAGATAGTCACTATATATCGTAAGTGTTCTGGCACATAGTGAAATGAAGCCATTATTGGTATCTTCAATGATTTGAGACACCTATATTTATTTTTCCATTACTAAGAGTTCTGTTGGTATCATTTTCCTACCAGAAAAGAAAAATGACAACAAACAAAACCTCAGGAATGCATGTGCTTTGTGTTTTCTCCTACCCCAGAAACTGTGTCACACAGAATATCCATATCAGGGAAAACACATGATCACAGTCATGCCCACAAAGCATCCACAAATTTGGTGTCTGATGAATGGTTTTTAGCAACTGAAAGGGATGCCACCAGCAATATGAAAGTGATTGTGACTACATTTGAAAAATCTTGAGGGTAGAGCTATATATTCAATGACTCAAATAAGATTTGTTTTTTATCTACCACACAGAAGAGAATGTGTTCATTATTGCCAAAGATGTTAAAATATAAACAACAACATAGGATGACATGTATGAGCAAATCATCCCAGTTTACTTAGGTCTTTCCCAGATCTAACACTGAAAGTCGCATGTCCTGAGAGCTCCATTAGTACTGGACAAACTGAAATGGCTGGTCACAAGGCACCTTATGGGTTGGAGTAATGACTAAGATAAGTGTTAACTATAGACAAGACTGCAGTCATTTACTCTCCAGACTTTAGTGCCAGGTTTAAAACCAGAATATATTTGTGTGACTCAGCAAAACACATTATTATGAACTAACAGCAGTGTCAAACATTGAATAATACCTAAGCCTCAACATGAGGAGCTGACACCCTGCATTATCTCAGATATATATCTCAGAATTCCAAACTCTATACACACAATGCCAACTTAAGTTTAACTCTTACTTTATTGTTAAAGAGGGGGGAAAAAAAACTTGATACTTGAATGAAAGTTTCTTCATACCTAATACTTTAATTCGATTTAAAATATAAAAACTAAAGGCTGATGCATTATAATATTATGACTATAAATAAGTATTCTTTGGATTCTTTCCTCAGAGGGTCTCTTGGCACTATTTAAAGGAAAGTTATCTACTGTAAAAGGTTAATCAACTCAAACTCAACAAAAGGTCTGACTTTAATTGAAAGTCCAAATGTCAAAATCTGAGACAGGCTTTAAATAGAGCAAAACAATTTAACATGTGGCATGCTAAAAATTCTCTTGTTTAAATTTGCATTCCCAAATCCTTACTAGAATGGCAGTAAATAGTTTGTGAGAATGGCAGCAGACACTTGCTAAAATGACAGTACACATTTTGATAATTTCAGAACATGTGCATGAGGGATATTAGGCTATAGCTTAATTATCTTGTAATGCTTTGATCCGACTTTAGTACCAGGGTAATGCTGGTCACTGAAAAATAACCTGGGAAGTGTTCTTTCCTCTTCTACTTTCTGTGGAGGAGTTTTTGTAAAACTCATTATTTCTGTCTTAAGTGTTAGAATTTGCCAATGAAATTGTCTGGGCCTGGATTTTCACACTGCTAGAATTTTTTCAATTATGAACACAAATTTAACTAATGGATAATCTATTCCAATTATCTATTTCTTCTTGAAGATATTCTTGTCATTTGTGTTTTTCACTGGTATTACAATTTCATCCAAGTTGTCAAATTTAAATATGAAGTTTTTTCATAATATTCCCTTATTGTCTTTTTCAATGTCTGAAAGATCTACACTAGTATTCCTTATTTTATTTCTAATCTAAATAGAGGTATTTTCTCTGTTTTTTTTTCTCTTTCAAATACCAGCTTTAATTTATATTGATATTCTTTCTTGTTTTACTGATTTCATGTCCATTTATTTTTGCTTTCACATTAATTCCTTACTTCTACTTCCTTTGAGTTATATATTATATTTGTTCTTTTTGGTTCCTTATGGAAGAAGTTTAAGTCATTGATTTGAGACCCACACTCTTTCTAATATCAATAGTTAATGCTATCGATTTACCTCTAATAACTGCATTAGCTGCAGCCCACAAATTTTGAGATGTTGTACTTTCATTTTTATTTAAGAAAATATTTTTTAAAGGTCTCACATATTTATTACTGTACCAGCTTTTAGTGAAGAGCATATAAACAAAGAGAAATCTCATTTTCCCAATGAAACATGGCCAACTGTCCAACTGATGACATTTTCAGCTTGATATGATAAGATGATAGTGACCGTGATACAGCATAAGTACATGCCATCTCCTGTGCAATTCCTTATAGACCCAGCTTGGTTCTTCTCCAGTGTCCCCTCTTCGAGTTGTACCTGATCTTATTACCAGTTTTCATTTGAATCCACTAGGGAATGGGATGATTTTGTTTTTGTTTCTTGGCCAGAAACTGCTTGATTCTGAAAGTCTTATAAGAGGACATGCAAAGATTTTTTTAAAAAAGAAAAAGCAATGTTTTAATAGTCCTATAACTTCCTTTTTAATCCCTGGATAGCTTGCTAGTGAACTGTTTGTTTTTTTTCAAGTATTGGGAATTTTTCCAAATGTCTTTCTGTTATTGATCATAATCACTAGTTTTAATTCAATTGTAGTAAGAAAAAATAACTTGGGGGCAGCACCTGTGGCTCAAGGAGTAGGGCACCGGCCTCATATACCGGGGGTGGCAGGTTCAAGCCCGGCCCCAGCCAAAACTGCAACAACAACAAAAATAACTTGGTATAACATTAATTCTTCTCAATATAAGGAGGATTGTTCTGTGACCTGGAATATGCTCTGTTTTGGTGAATATTGCATGTGCACTTAAGAATGATATATATTATGCTGCTATTGGATGGAGTTTTCTATAAATGTCAACCCAGTCAACTTGGCTGATAGTATTCTTCAAGTCTTCTCTATCCTTACTCATTTCCTGTCTATGTGTTCTACCAATTATTGATCTCAGAGTCCAGATATAATTTATTTCTCCTTTCTAGGTTATTAGAGTTTGTGTTGTTTTTTGTTTTTGTTTTTTTGCTTCATTATAAATCTCTGTAATTAAGGGCATTAATGTTTGTGATAACAGACATATTATCATTTAGGATACAGAGATATGAACAACACAGTCAACCAACCAATTTGATCTAGTTCGCACTTATAGAATGAAGCTGTCCACTATTTGCACTTCCCTTCAACAAAACAATAATAAGTATAAGGAGATATATATATATATACATATATATATATATATATATATATATATATTCACTGTATTTCTGATTATACTAGCAAAAAATGTGAGAATTGTCCAGAAGTAGAGAAATAAATACATACACTGTAGCTTATTCATATGAGGAATATTATTAAGTAACTGAAGTAAATAAAACTTCAGACATCAATTTGGTTAAATCTCAGAAATAAAATGTTGAATGAAAGAAGCAAATTGGAAAAGAATATACACAATACAATGGAGGTTAGCTTTACAAAATCAATCAAATTAATTTATTTTCTCCAGAAAAAGTAAGCACACAATATAATCAAATCACTATCTACCAAGATGTTATTTGATAAAACCTAAGAAGTTCCTTTAAATAAATTTTTAAATACAAGGTTAAATAAGAATATAAAAAATACATAATTCAATGTAAAAAACATATTGCCAATTCTAGAGCAATCACTACAAAAAATACAGAGATATAATTGACAATCTAAGAGTAGAGATAAATTAGATTAATAATGAACACTGAATCAGTCCAAAAGAAAGCAGAAAAAGATGAAAAAGGAAAGAAGAGATAGCATGAATAAAAAATAATTTGAAAAACAGTAAATTTTAAATCTTACTAATATTAAAAATATGTAAGTATAAATGGTTTAAACAATCCAATTAAAAAGCAGAGAGTCTAAGATTAGATAAAAAAAAAAAAAGACCAGAAATCAACTTTAATTATGAAAACACAGAGCACTTAAAAGTAAACAGATAGTTAAAAAAAAATACATGGAAATGTTTATCAAAAGAAACCAGGAGTCACTTTTGAAGACAAAGTAGAGCCCTTACCTAGGAACATCACTAGGTTTAAGGTTTAACATTACTAGGTTTAATGATATTACGTTACATTAAAGATGATGATTCATCAAGAGGGTATAACAATGCTCAATGCATTTGTAGTCAAGAATAGAGCTTTGCCAATGGAAAAGAACCCAATAGTCTATAAAATAATTCAAAAAGGCTTATTCTGAGTTGATTGTGTATAACCATGGCCCAGAGAGCCATGCCTATGAATCCATGAGCAAGTAGTCTCACCCTGGTTGGATTACAGTTTGGTTTTATACATTTCAGAAACATGAGAATTACACATAAAATCATAAATCAATACATGGAAGGTGCACATTGGTTTGGCCCAAAAATGCAGGACATCTTGGAGCAAGAGATTTCAGGTTATAGATGGGTTTCAAAGGTTCTTTGATTTGTAATTGATTAAAAAAATTAAGCTTTGCAGCGGTTCTCAACCTGTGGGTGGCGACCCCTTTGTAACAATACATCATGGCATTAGGAAAGTTGAGAACCTGGTAGAGGCTTGAAATGTTTCAGGATAAGGAAATCTGTTAATTAGAAAGAAACCTCTAGACACATACTAAGACTCAATGATCTGTTAAGCATGGTTTAACCTTTGTTTTACATGGCCTTATGCTTGTTAATGATTTTATATCTTATTGTTACAAAAGAATAACTTCAAAAGCCAGGGCACAACCAGCAGCATCTGTCCTCCCTTCTCCTTGTGTCTGGTAACTCAGCTTTAGGGCTCTTTTATGGTGGGGTCTCCTTGGCCAAGAGTGAGTCCATTCAGCCTGCAGGGGGCTTAAGATCTTATTTTAGTTCACAGCTTTAAAATACATGAAGCAAAAAGTGACAGAACTAAATGATAGAGAAATCCACAACTATAGTTGAAAACTTCACTAGTTCTCTCTAATAAAGATAGCAAATAAAACATCAGTAAGGCTATACGAAACTTGAAAAACTCTATCACCAACTTAACCTAGTTGGTATTTATAGAACACTCCACTGAACCATAACAGAATACATATTCTCTGTAAGTACACATGGAACTCTGAACAAGGTAGAATATATTCTGGGCTATAAAACAAATCATAATAAATTTAAAGGTTCAAAACCATCAGAGTATGTTCTATGATTGCAAAGGACTTGAGCAATAAATTAGTAACAGAGAGATACTGAAAAACTTCCAAGCATATGGAAATTAAAAATATGTTTATTCATAACTCAGCGGTGAAATCGGAAATCACAAGGAAAAGTAGAAATGTAGAAATAGAATAAAAATACAATGTAACAAAAGGTATGAAACAGAAAAAGCAGGGCTAAGAAAGAAAAGTACAGCAGTGCCTGTTCAAATAAAATAAATTTCAAGTCAGTTATCTGAATCATGACATTAAAAATAAGGAAAGCAAGAGAAAACCAAAGCAAGCAAAAGAAAAGAAATAATAAAGATAAGATCAGAAATCACTAGCATTGAAAAGCAAACAATGGAGAAAAGGAAGGAAACCAAAAGCTGATTTTTGAAAAAGATCAATGAAATCGATAACCCTTTAAGCAGACTGATAAAGAAAAACAGAGAAGACACAAATGACCAATATCAGGAAATGAATTAAGCACAGCTACGTTCATTAAAATGGCTGAACTATATAATACAGTATTCAATGAAAAATGTCATATAAAAGCTGAAAAATGCAAAATTAAAAACCACATTATGAGCATTAGACACAAATGTGGTAAGTCTGTACAGAAAAGCATTAGAATGGTAATCAGTCAAATCAGGAGTCTGGTTACTTTAACAGGAAGAAGGGACAATGGATTTGGGGCAGACAAACGCATTCAAAGTTACTGATGTGCTTTGTTTCTCAAGTAGGATAACATGAACATGAGTATCTTTTTTACTGGTTTTAATTAAATCATAGGAAAAAATAATTTTTTTGAATTAAACAAATCTGAGAGGTTTATTTTCGATTTAATTTAATTTTATTTTATTTTTAGAGTCAGAGTCTCACTTTGTTGCCCTCAGTAGACAGTGTAGAGTGCTTGGCGTCACAGCTCACATCAATCTCCAGCTCTTGGGCTTAGATGATTCTCTTGCCTCAGCCTCCCAGTGTTACCGGAATTTTGTCTTCTCTCCTGGCTGGCTCGAAGATCACAGGATCAGTGGCAAGTCAAGATTTATTTACAGAAACCAAAAATTACAACAACTACAAAATCCAAACCCCAGCATAGAGAACCCAAGAGGGGAACAAGCTCTCCTGCTCCCTCTTCAGGGTCTTCAGGCTCTCTGCTCTCTGCTCAGGGATTTATATAGTGGGGGGAGGCGGGGGTGTCTGCAAAGGCCTGCGTCTTGTCAGTTACAGCCAGCTATCCAATGAATTCTCAGGCCTTGAAAACTGACATGAAATCCACCAGTCAGAAGTGCAGGTGGAGGAGACAGCAAGGCACCAGCGTCTCTGGTCTCCCCACAGGTGTCCGGCCCATCCAGCAAGCTGGTTCCTCCATCCACAAGAGCATCAACACCTGCAGGGCTAAGGCAGCAGGTCATGGTGCCACTCTGTCCTGCATCACCGGGTAGCTGGGAATATAGGCGCCCACCACAACGCTGGCTATTTTTTTGTTGCAGTTTGGCCAGGGCCAGTTCAAACTCGCCAGTCTTGGTATATGGGGCCTATACCCTACTCACTGAGGCACAGGCACTGCCAATCTGACAGGTTTTTTATCATTCTAAAATTCCTTAACATAAGCTAGCAACTTCCAGGAAAACTGTCAAAATATATGCACAATTAAAAAAAAATAAGGTTAGTAGAACTTTTTCTTCTCTAGCCATACTATAAACTTTTGCTACCAAGTGTCTGACAAAACAGCACTGACCTTACAAAATGCTTTCTCTCCTTCCAGGAAGACCTACCACATATTAATTAAATGTACCACTGAAATAAGCTGTGAATGTTGAAACCTCAAAGCTGAAAAGAGTCAGTGCTGGCAATATTCTTTATTCAGAATCTCTACTTACTTGAGTACATTTTTCTTTTCTTCCAACTCAACCCACCCACTCAATAAGAAACAATAAACAGGGATAAGGGAAATCAAATGTTTGAATGGTAGAAACTGAACCTTAATTTTTATATTAGTCATAAAACTTTCTGAATCAAAAAAGAATTATTAAAATGTTCAATATGGTTTGCTTTTTTTAACTGTTTTTCAAAAGAATCTGAGGAATGAACTCAGCATGTTCAATTCCCCACAACTATAAAAGTATATCCTACTAAACAGGCAGATCACTAAATTTAATAAAGGAAAAATTCTTGATAAATCTGTTTATCAAAAGACATTCTTTTTTTTTTATTTTTATTACTAAGAACTGCCTTAGCTATACATGGTTTTTTTCTGGTTCCATACAAAACACAGATTCATTTTTTCTAAATCTTGAATGTACGATGTTGGTATCTTAATAGGCATGGCATTGAATAGGTAGATTGTTTTGGGAAGTATAGACATTTTAACAATGTTGATTCTTCCCAGCCGTGAGCATGGTATGTTCTTCCATTTGTTAATACCTTCTGCTATTTCCTTTCTAAAGATTTCATAATTTTCTTTATAGAGGTCCTTCACCTCCTTGTTAGGTATATTCCTAGGTATTTCATTTTCTATGAAACTATAGTGAAAGTTGTGTCCTTAATTAGCTTCTCATCTTGGCTGTTATTGGCATATACAAAGGCTACTGACTTGTGGACATTGATTTTATTTCCTGAAACATTACTGTATTTTTTGATGACTTCCAGGAGTCTTGTTCTTGAGTCTTTGGGGTTCACTAAGTATAAGATCATATCTTCAGCAAAGAGGGAGACTTTGACCTCCTCTATGCCCATTTGGATGCCCTTATTTTCTTGTCTTACCTAATTCTATTGTCTAGAACTTCCAGCACTATGTTGAATTGTAATGGCAACAGAGGACAACCTTGCCTGGTTCCAGTTCTAAGGGGAAAAGTTTCAGTTTTACTCCCTTCAGTAAAATATTAGCTGTGGGTTTGTCATAGATAGCTTCAATTAGTTTAAGAAATGTGCCACCTATGCCTATACTCTTCAGTGTTCTAATTAGAAAAGGATGCTAGATTTCATCAAATGCTTTTTTTTTCATCTATTGAGAGGGTAACATGGTCTTTTTGTTTGCTTTTGTTGATATGGTGAATAACATTTATGGACGTGCATATGTTAAACCAGCCTTGCTTCCCTGGGGTAAAACCTACTGGATCATGATGTATGACTTTTTTGATGATAAGCTGTAATCTATTGGCTAGGATTTTGTTGAGAATTTTTGCATCTATATTCCTTAGTGAAGTTGGTCTAAAGTTCTCCTTTTTAGTTGGGTCTTTTCTAGATTTTGGTATCAGGGTGATGTTTGCTCGTAGAACATGTTGGGGAAGATTCCTTCCTCCTCAATTTTTTGGAATAATTTCTGCAGTATGGGAATAAACTCTTCTTGAAGGCTTGATAGAATTCTTTTGTGAAGCCATCCGGACCAGGGAATTTTTTTGTTGGGAGAATTTTTTATAGTTTCTTTGATCACAGTGCTTGAAATTGGCCTGTTCAGGAGATTTATTTCTTCCTGGCTAAGTCTAGGGAGAGGGTGTGATTCTAAATATTGATCCATTTTCTTCACATTGTCGAATTTCTGGGCATAAAGTGTCTGGTAGTATTCAGAGATAATCTCTTGTATCCCTGTGTTATTAGTTGTTATTTCCCCTTTATCATTTCTGATTGAGGTTACTAGAGATTTTAGTTTTCTATTTCTAGTTAGCCTGGCCAAAAGTTTATCTATTGTATTTATTTTTTCAAATACCAGCTCCTTGTTTCATTAATTTTCTGAATGATTTTTTTTTTCAATTTCATTAATCTCTGATTTAATTTTGGATATTTCTTTTCTTCTACTGGGTTTAGGCTTAGATTGTTCTTCTTTTTCTAATTCCATCAGATGGCTTGTGAGTTTGTTGATGTGCTCTCTTTCTGTTTTTCGAATGTAGGCATGTAAAGTGATAAATTTTCCTCTTAGAACAGCTTTTGTTGTATCCCACAGGTTTTGGTAACTTATGTCTTCATTACTGTTATGCTCAAGGAAGTTATTTCCTCTTTTATTTCTTCCTGCACACAACTGTCATTCAGCATAAGGTTGTTTAATTTCCATGCCTTTGTGTGGGGTTGAATGTTTTTGTTGGAGTTGAGTTCCACCTTTAGTGCCTTGTGGTCTGAGAAGATACAAGATAAAATTTCAATTCTTTTGATTCTCTTGAGGTTTGTTTTGTGTCCTAGGATATGATCAATTTTGGAGAATGTTCCATGGGGTGATGAGAAAAATGTATATTCTTTATCTTTGGGATGAAGTGTTCTATATATACCTATCAGGCACAGTTGTTCTAGGGCAGTGATTCTCAACCTTCCTAATGCAGCGACTCTTTAATACAGTTGACCTCAACCTTAAAATTATTTTTGTTGCTACTTCATAATTGTAATTTTACTATTGTTATGAATCATAATGTAAATATCTGGTATGCAGGATGGTTTTTGGTGACCCCTGTGAAAGGGTCATATGACCCCCGAAGGTGTTGCGACCCACAGGTTGAGAACCATTGTTCTAGAATCTCATTTAAGACCCTTATATCTTTGTTTAATTTCTGATTAGAAAATCTATACAGCTCTGTGAGAGGAGTGTTAAAGTCCCCTATTATTATGGTGTTATAGGATATCATATTGCTTAGACTAATTAAGGTCTGTTTCAAGTATCTGGGAGCATTTAAGTTTGGTCCATAAATATTTATAATTGAAATGTCTTCTTGTTGTATTTTTCCCTTGACCAATATGAAGTGACCATATTTGTCTTTTTTGACATTAGTTGCTTTAAATCCACATGTATCTGAAAATGAGATTGTAACCCCTCTTTTCTTCTGGATTCCATTTGTCTGAAAAATTATCTTCCAACTCTTAACTCTGAGTTTTAATTTGTCTTTTGAGGCTAGATGTGTTTCCTGTAAGTAGCAAATGGATGGTGTAGGAGACCAGATGGTTCAAGGGAAAAAAAAAGTGAGAGTTAAACTTTGAATGCTCTGTAACTATAAGAAACACCTGTGATATAACATCTCGATAACACTTTGGTGATAAAGAAATGGGGAAGAGATTTGACTCTCCTTAATACAAGAGCACAAGCATCAGTGCTTGGAAGTCTCCACACCTGTAATGCAAATAGCCGTGGTATCACTTCTATAAGTAGCTGCAAGATAGGTTACTCCAGGTTCATTCATTCATTCTCTCATGGACTGGCTCACTCTAACACTTTTGCTCTTCCTGCTTGGAGGGTGGCTGCCTGACACCTTTCTATGAAGACGGCTAAGATTCACTCTCCTACTAAGACTGTTTCTCTCTCTCTCTCTCTCTCTCTCTCTCTCTCTCTCTCTCTCTCCTGCTAGGACAAATCACCCTCTGGCAAATAAGGGGAGTTGATTCTGAGCAAGGTAGCACAGCAGTCCATGTCCAGAATGTTAGATAGGCCAGGGCCAGAGACCTGGCCAGTTGCAGGCCCTGACAAGATGGGTTGTATTTTTTAATACAATCAGCCAATCTGTGCCTCGTCAGTGGGGAATTCAAGCTATTAACATTTATTGAGATAATTGATAAGTGTGGTAACATTCTATTCATCTTATTTTGTGAAAGTCCATTGCTTAGTTTTGTCTTTTGCATCATTGTGGAAATTAGGTTCTGTCCTTTAATTTCTGAATTCTTATTTTGCTGGTGATCCATTGTGTTGGTCAGTGTGTAGAACAGTTTGAAGTATTTCCTATAGAGCTGGTCTTGTGGTAAATTTCCTCAATGTTTTTCTATCAGTAAACAATTTTAATTTTAAAGCTCAGCTTAGCGGGATATAGAATTCTGGTCTGGATATTGTTCTGTTTACGTAGATTAAATGTAGATAACTATCATCTTTTGGCTTGAAAAGTTTCATTAGAGAAGTCTGTAGTCACCCTGATGGATTTGCTCCTGTAGGTCAATTGGCGCTTATTCCTGGCAGTTTGCAAAATCTTTCCTTTTGTCTTGACTTTGGACAGGTTCATCACAATGTGTCTTCGAGAAGCTCTATTTGAGTTTAGGTGACCTGGGCTCTGATATCCCTCTGAAAGGAGTATGTCAGAATCTTTGGTGATATTTGGGAAATTTTCAATTATAATATTCACTAGTATGGCTTCCATGCCCCTGGGGTATTCTTCCCCTTCTGGGATACCTATAACTTGTATGTTTGAACACTCATAAAGTTCCATAATTCTGTCAGTGAACATTCTGCTTTCTGTCTCTTCTTTTCTGCCTCTTTAACTATATGAGATATCTCAAGAGTTTTGTCGTCTACCTCTGAGATTCTCTCTTCTGCATGGTATAATCTGTTATTGATACTTTCTATTGCATCTTTTAGTTCCCTAATTGACTACTTCAATTTCTTCAGGTCTGCTATATCCTTTCTATATTCTTCTTATTGTTCATCTCTTATTTGATTCTGTTTCTGGATTTCCTTTTCGTTATTTTCCACTTTATCAGCAATTTCCTTCATTGTTTCCTTCATTTCCTTCATTGTTTTCATCATCTGTATTTTAAATTCCCCTTCTGTCATTTCTAACATTTATTTATAGATAGAGTCCTCTGCAGTAACTGCCTCATAGTCCCTTGTGGGTCAGGGTGGAGGGTTGTTCTAGACTGGTTTTTCATGTTGCCAGGATTTGTCTGCTGATTCTTCCTCATGTGTGTTTTCTTTTACCTGTTTCCTTGCCCTAATTTTCCTTTCACTTCCTCTTGTTCTTTAAGCTACCATGCCTCTGGCCTAAGGTTTTGATGAATCCTTTTGGTAGAGGACCAGAAGAATGAAAAGACTGAAGAGCAAGAAGAGAAAAAAGAGTAAAAAAAGAAGAAGAAAAGAAAAGCAAAAAGAGAAAGGAGAGGGGGTGAATAAAAGGGAATATTGGGGGGAAAAAGAAGAGAGGCATAGAAAGAGGGAGACAGGAGTAATAAAGGTATGCAGTGGGTACTCTGACCCAACCTTAAAACCCCCCAACCTCTGGGGTGCTGGGTTGAGTTGTTCCCTTGAGGTCAGCAGCTCTTCACCAGCCTGTTCAGAAATAGTACCTCATCTCCACCATGTAGAGAGAAAAGACAAAAATACTATAAATAAAACCAAAACAGAGAAACAAAAAACTGGGATTATTTTTTGTGGGATAAAACTGGGGGGAAAACTCCAAACAATAGGGTGAGAAATACTAGCAAAAATGAAGTTCTAATTGTTAAAGAAGGCAACAATAGAAAATTATATTTAAACTAGAGAAGTGAAGAAAGAAAATAAAGAAAAAGAAAAATCTAGGGTGAAAATGTTTAAATTAAAAAAAAAAAATCATAAAATAAAACAAAACCCAAAACAAAGCAGTATATATATCTTGCTGAATATTGTTCTGGGCAGCAGGTGATCTTCTGAGATATGAGATGTTAATCACAATGCTGATAAAGTTCACAAAATAGTGACTGGTGGCCTCTGCTGATTTCTCAAACTCCACAGGGTTGAGAACCTAAATCTCTCCTCATCCCATTTAAAAGAGACTTTAAACCATTAACCTTGGTTAAGCAGAAGCTTTTCCAGGAAAGCCCTTGTTACTGGGATCTCTCCTGAAGTGGCTGCCTGCTTATCCAGTGGGCCAAAAACTGGTCTCACTCAATACCCCTGAAGGCCATGGCTGTAAGGCAGCCCTGTTACTGCCAAACACTGAAATCTCCACTCTTCCCCAGCATTTCAGTGCCCACCTTTTGGCTTCTCAGTCACTAGATTACTCGCCCAAGCCTGAGCCTTACTCTGTGACCCTGAGGGCAGAGTCTGCAGGGGCAGTTCTCCCACAATGGCTGTGCTAGCAGCCCACCGCCGAACAGTATTAGCTCTATTCTGGCTCAGCAGCTCAGTCCAGGGCCTTTGACAATGCTTAAAGTCATCTGCACTCTCACTCAAGTTCTCCCAAGGTAGTTCAACCAAGTGCCCAAGTCGAGAAAAACAAACAAACAAACAAACAAACAAAAAACCCAGACCCTATGTAAGGACTTTCCTGTTTGCAATCTTGCAGCTGCTATAGTTACAGCAGCTTCAGACAGAATGACCACACATGACCACTTGCCAGTTCTCCACTGCTTTTATCTTCCTTGTAGGGTGTAGAAGTTTCTTGCTGTCTCTCTTTCTCCCCAAAGGGATGTTTCTGGGCAAATCTCACCAGCCAGAAATGCCTGGAGTCTTCTCTACCCAATCCCATTGCACCTGGTTATTCAGCCACCATCTTGGTCCTCCTCTCAAAACCTTATTCCTTGTTAAAATGGTAAGGTTACCATTTTACTAAGCTGTTTATTGCAATAGATGATCTCAAAATGCTACACGATGACTAAGGTGACATACAATGATGTTACACATCTACAAATGCTACCTCTGAAATTTAAAGATTCTTTGTTATTCTGGCTTTACATCTTGATCAGAGTTAATTAGCACAGCTGAATATCACCTTTTAAATTCTTCAAAACTGAGCTTCTTCTCCATTTCTTGAATATAAATGTACATGCGTGTGGGTTTGATTCTACTGTCCTGTACTCCTGTGTGATCATTCCCAGCATGTTGATGTAGTTTCACATCAATATATTTTGTACTTTTTATCTACAGTATCAAAATTATGTAGCATTCCATCAAGCTCCAACTAAACTAATAATCCTTACCTCATAACATATTTATTGTTCATGCTAAAATTATTTGTTTTATAAAATGATGTTCTATTTAAACAAAACTACAGTTAGAACATTATCTTTTTCAATTTCAAATTACATAGTAGCTAAAATCTAACCTTACAGATGATGGACAAAAACATTTCACTCAGCATTCAGATACTCTTAGTATTTTCTGTGTTTTAACTGCCCCTTCCCAGTGTCCATTTATAATTCTATTGCCTCAGCTCCTACCCGAAGTTAATGACAACCAGGTTCTGCTAAAGTCTGTTGTTTGCCTCCAAGAATCATGCTCTTCAGTGACCTCTCAGCTCAATATCAATAGTTTCCAATATTAAATCTTTTTGCTCTTTAGCAATTTATTATTATTTCAGAAACTTAGTACTTCTCTCTGCTCATTACAATAGAAATTTTTGAAAAATAATTCAAAATGTAACGTTATATCCATAGGAATTAATAGCATCTCTTATGTAAAACTTGATAAATGTTTCCCATGTTATATTTCTCATCTTTATATTTCTATTACAATTTCTAATATCCATGTTTTTTATTCTAATGGTTTCCTCATGTGCTGGTTCACTGGATTTTGTCACATGCCCACCAAAAAATTATTTAAAAACTGCTCATATTTTGAATATATTATCTTTTATGGAAAATATATTAATTATTTTTGTATTAAGAATGATCTCCAAGAGTTCCTACTGGTTCTTAGCCTATTTGTAAATGGGTTCTTTCCCAAGCAGCTGAAAATTATCCCGTGAAAGGTTGAAGGGATTTTATGACATTAAAAACCTAAGAGTGCCTTCTCTTCTCATATGTTAAGCCCTTGTACTGCATTACTTATGCACGTTTGGTTAATCTTTGAAAATGAGAACAGTTTTCTCAATTGTAATAGTGAATTAGTACAAATTCATCTGTAGTTGGCTATAGTCAATCAAGGGTTGACCAAATATTCATTTAATAAATGCTAATTGAGCACCTGCTATATGCCTGGCATTGTTTAAATCAATTAGACATGCTAATCCAGATCTTTATAACACTATTTCTGGAATTCTGTCACATAATACAAAAAAAAAAAAAAAAAAAAATGCAAAACGAAGTAGTTTCCAGTTACTTTCCTATATTTCTTGCTCTCCTCCTTTCCTTGTCCTCCTCTGTCCTCTACCTACTATCTTTGCTAACCTTCTTTTTCCATCTTCCTCTCAACTATTTCCCCATGACAACATACCATGGTATTCTTTTTGGTATAGGCCTTCTGTTTAAAATCTAGCAAAAAATTAGATTGATGGAGCTATTTAATTATCCAACTTAGGCATATAATAAACATATACTTAAATTTATTATAGTTTTTTTAAATTAACAATCTCATTTTCAAGGTGTTTTCTCTGTGTTGTAAAAGTAAATAGAAGAAAAAAATTCTGCATAAATTTGCTTATAAGGAAAGAATTTATTTATATGTTATTAGGCCCCTATTGTCCTTTCTGTGTGTCACAAAGTGCAGAAAAATTCCCTGATGAATGGTCTAATTGCCTATAGAACTAGAGTTGGAAAATTGGTACATTGGGTTGAATTTTTATAGGACTTTTAATGTAGCACTAAAATTGCAAAAAATTAGAAGCTGAATTATGCTTACACATAAAAATAGATAATGTAACTTTAGGAGAGGAATAAAATGATGTGATTTTTAAGAGGAAACAAAAAAAAATTCACCATTTTTATGGATACTATATTTTGGAGATGCTTTCCTTTGAGGTCTGGGCAGTGACTTATGCGTCATTTTGCTCCCTAAATGAATAACTATGTGGCAGAGAGACATTAAAAACCTGGTGAGGGTCAGGCTTAGAAATCTTCAGTAGTGACGGTTGCCATGTCTTTACATTAGTTGTAAAAAAACACCAGCAAAATATTATGCCACCAATTTATCCAGGCACAGCTGCCTTACATTTTCAATTGAACTCTGACCAATCATTAAGTTATTTAAATCGAAACAGCAGATGGTGGGAAAGCAATAGTTGAAGTATATTTAGTCCTTTTTATTTCCGAGAATTCCTAAAAAACAAAGCAAAAAAACCTTTCCATAAATCACTAAGAACTAAATTCTCAACAAAATAAGAAGAATAAAATCACTTTAAAGAAGGATGATATAAAGAAAAGATCTCATTTTCTAAATTGATTTTAAGACTTTAGTTTGACTGAATGTTAAGGATATTTGTGGCTTTATATATGTATTTGTTTTATTTATATAACTTTATAAGATACATGTGCAATTTTGTTAGATGAATAGATTGTGTAGTGGTCAAGTTAGGGTTTTAGGGTATCCATCACCCAAATAATGTGCTTTGTACCCATTAAGTAATTTCCCTCCATCCACCACCTCCGCCCCCTCACCTTCTGAGTCTCTGTTTCCACCTTCCATTCTCTGTGTGCCTGTGAACACAGCTTCTAGCAGCCCTCACTACTGAGAACAGGCAAAGTGTTTGATTTTCTGTGCCAGGTTTGTTTTGCCTAAGATTATGGCAATTGCATCCTTGTTCTTGCAAAAGACGTGATTTCGTACTTTTTATGTCTGAGCAGTATTCTATTGTGTAAACACATTCCTTTTCTCTATTATTTTTCTGACAGACACTATGTTGATCACATTTTTTTGCTATCATGAATTGTGCTGTGATAGACATATGGTACAGGTATCTTTTTGATATACTGAATGCTTTTCCTTTGACTAGATTCCCCGTAGGGAGATTGCTGGCTTGAATGGTAAGTCTACTTTTAGTTCTTTAAGAAATCTCCAGGGTCTTTTCCACTGAGATTCTATTGATTTACATGCCCACTAACAAGTATAAGAGTTTCCCTTTCTCCA
Source organism: Loris lydekkerianus (assembly GCA_963574355.1). Lineage (NCBI taxonomy): Eukaryota > Metazoa > Chordata > Mammalia > Primates > Lorisidae > Loris > Loris lydekkerianus. Next base: position 2,898 of record CAUYPK010071236.1, on the reverse strand, counting down.
CCAGGGGTCCTCAAACTACGGCCCGAGGGCCACATGAGGTGGTGTGATTGTATTTGTTCTCATTTTGTTTTTTTTACTTCAAAATAAGATATGTGCAGTGTGCATAGGAATTTGTTCATAGTGTTTTTTTTTTGTTTTTTTTTTTTTACTATAGTCTGGCCCTCCAATGGTCTGAGGGACAGTGAACTGGCCCCCTGTTTAAAAAGTTTGAGGACCCCTGCCAGCATCTGCTATTTTTATTTTGAGTAAAAGCCATTCTGACTGAGATAAGATATCATCTCATTGGGGTTTCAATACACATTTCTTTGATAATTAGCATTTTTTTCATAGAACAGTTGGTCATTCGTGTGTCTTCTTTTAAAAAGTGCCCATTAATGTTTTTGCCTACTTTTTAATGGGATTATTTTCCCACCACTGAGTTCTCTGAATTCCTCCTATGTTCTAGATGTTACTCCCCAGTCAAACAAATAGTATGTAAATATCTTCTCCCATTTTCACTCTGTTGATTATTTCTTTTGCTGTACAGAAGCTTTTTAATTTGTTAAGTCCCCTTTGTTTATTTTTGTTTTTGTTGCTTATGCTTTTTTTTTTTTTTTTTTTTTTTTTCATAGTCTCACTATGTTGCCCTTGGTAGAGTGCCATGGTATAACAGTTCACAGTAACCTCAAACTCCCAAGTCCAAGTGATTCTCCTGCCTCAGCCTCCCGAGTAGCTGGGACTACAGGTGCCCAGCCATTTTTTGGTTGTAGTTGTCATTGTTGTCTAGAAGACCTGGGCTGGGTTTGAACCCACCAGCTCTGAGGTATGTGGCTGGGGTCCTAGCCGTTGAGCTACAGACACCGAGCCTGTCACTTATGCTTCTGAGGTCTTAGTCATGAATTTTTTCCCATGCCAATGACCAGAAGAGATTTCCCTAGGTTTTCTTGTAGTATTTTTATAGTTTTGGATCTTATGTTTAAGTTTTTAGTTCGTCTTGATTTGATTTTTGATTTGATTCTCAGCTTGACTATTATTGGCATATATGAAGGCTACTGATTTGTGGACATTGATTTTGTATCCAGAGACATTACCGTATTCTTTGATCATTTCCAGGAGTCTTGTGCTTGAGACACTAGGTTTTCCAAGTATAAGATCATATCATCCACAAAGAGGAAGAGTTAGATATCCTCTGTCCGCATTTGAATATCCTTGCTCGCCTTCTCTTGCCTGATTGGATTGGCTAGGGTTTCCAGCACTATTTTGACCAGCCATGGCAATAGTGGACATCCTCATTTGGTTCCAGCTCTAAGTGGAAAAGCTTTCAGTTTTACTCCATTCAATATGATATTGGCTGTGAGTTTGTTGCAGATGCCTTCTATCAGTCTAAGAAATGTGCCATCTATTCCTATTTTCATAAATGTTCTTGTCAGAAAAAGATGATGAATTTTGTCAAATGCTTTTTCTGAATCTATTGAGAGGATCACATGGTCTTTTTTTTTTGCATCCATTTATGTGGTGAATTACATTAATGGATTACATTGAACCAACCTTGCATTCATAGGATAAAGCCCACCTAATCATGATGTATAATATTTTCTTATTGGGTAGCTGAATTCTGTTTGCTAAATAGTTTTGTGTCAACATTCATTAATGACATGGATGTACAGTTTTCCTTGTTTGTGAGTCCTTTCCTGATTTTGGTATCTGGGTGATATTTACTTCATAGAACATGTTGGGGAGGATTCCTTCCTTCCTTCTCTATATTTTGGAATAGGTTCTGCAATAGTGGTACTAGCTCTTCTTTGAAGGTTTGGTAGAATTGTGGCATAAAACCATCTAGCTCAGGACTTTTCTTTCTTTTTTTTTTTTGAAGGTTTCTGATTTTTGTATATGGTGAGAGATAGAGCTTGATGGTATTATATTTAAACAAGAGGATAATTTTGCTAGTTCCAGGGTGTATACAAGCAATGTCTCTGTTGATTACATACATGAAAAGGTATTTACTATTCATGTATTATGTTTCCATCATTGTATTGATATCGTGGATAAGGACAGGAAAAAATAGGAAAGTACAGTAGAATGATGGTCTTACCCTTTAAATGGTTTCTCTCTTTCTCTCTCTCACACCGACACAGATACACACACTGGCATGTAGACACAGTATCATTAATTGTTTCCCCTGTTTTGAGCAGGGCCATCAACAATTTTTACTGGCTTTGTCTCTTTTAAGATATAAAAAGAGAGTGGTGGGTACCTTGAAATTATTGTCCCACCCTCTCAGTCTTATTGTAAAAGACTAAGTGTGGGTAGTAGCTGAAATAGTTCCTATGGCTGGGTTAAACTGACAGATACAAAATAATGTGTATTTCAGGATAGAATTTAGGCCAACAAAAAATCACTCTCTGAATCCTAAATGAATTTCTTTCCCATTTTCTCAAGTGCAGAGAACCATAGTGAAGATTCATGTTAAAATGTATTTCCAAGTGAAACACTGTTATACACCTTATCTTGTCTCTTAAAATTTATGCATCCGTGTACAGTAGCTTCCTACAGGCTGTACAAAGGATGGAGTGAGAAGCACATATAGTTTTCAGGAAGACACAAAATACACAACAGAGCTGAAGCCAACAATTTCATAGAACACCCTATCATAAAGCACAGCCAAGAGAGCTTTTTTATTTTTTATTTTATTTTATTTTATTTTTTTTATTTTTTATTATAGATAAAAATATGCACCATAGATGTGGCCCAACCCCTCACCCTCCCTCCACCCAAACCCCCCCCTCCCTTCCCCTTCCTTGGTCCTTTCCTCATAGTCTTGTGGTATAGTTGGGTTATAGCCTTCATGTGAAAGCTATAGTTTACCTTCATAGTAGGGCTGAGTACATTGGGTACTTTTTCTTCCATTCCTGGGATACT
>CAUYPK010071233.1:0-14658 GCA_963574355.1 Loris lydekkerianus | reverse complement strand
GTACACCCCCCCCCCACCCAAACCCCGTGTGATCAAAATCCACCCTCCCACAACAACGGCCCTAACCCCCCGTTTTTGGGCCCCACAAAATGGGGCCGGCGTGCGTTTTTACCCCAAAAAATTGTGGCCCCAAAAAACTCGGCTTATACTCGAGTATATAGGTAAGTTGAAGTATCTGTATAGTGATCACTAACATCTGTATTTGTCACATGATAGATACTTGAAAGAAAACATTTTTGTCAAGTAATACTACATTTATCTTTTGTGTCTTTGTAAAAAAAAAAAGTGGAGTTATTTTATACATCAATATAAAGAGAGATCATTTCCCATCTAATTTTTCAGTTCCTGCTATCTAAAAAATGTTTTCTTTGGCATACTAATCCAACTCTTACTGTTGTCATGATTGTATAAAGAATCAGAACAGCAACTCATACTTATTTCAGTGATGTTAAATATTAATACCTTATGCAGGTTTGGCACACTAACAAATATCTAAGATAAGCTAGATGCAGAATATCTTAAAACATGATGTCTTCAGTAAACATAAGCATATCTTAATAAGGTTTCTTTCTTTTTTTTTACTTTACAAAGAGTTCTGTGTGCTATTTAAATAAATTTCCAATCTCTCATCCTATATCATGACTTTTCTCTTTTTTATTTTGTTTTTTTGAGACAGAGTGTTAAGCTATTGCCCTGGGTAGAACGCTGTGACATCATAGCTCACGGCAACCTCCAACTCTTGGGCTGGAGCGATCCTCTTGCCTTAGTTTTTCTATTTTTAGTAGAGACAAGGTCTCGCTTTTGCTCAGGTTCATCTCAAACTCATAAGCCCAAGCGATCCACCCACCTTGGCCTCCCAAATACTAGGATTACAGGCACGAGCCACTGCTCCCAGCCCCTTTTCTCTTTTTTAAAATAATCACAATAGTGACTTAGTGTAGAAAAGTGTTTGGTAACGAAAGCTAGAGACCATATGAAGGAAGAAAGATATTACCCCTACAAACTTGGTATAATGCTTTGCTATTACACAGAATGACAGTTTTGGCATATTCACCCTTCTCATACCCAAGACTTGAGATTTTAAGAACTGTAAATATGCTAAGAGGAGCTCTCTCCATCACTAAAACTTAACTGTAAATTTATTTTTGTCCTAAAAGTAGATTGCATTGTGCTTTATTCCTATAAGTACAACATAAATAAACTTAAGACCAAAAAACAAGAAGAGCTTTCAACGAGTTCTTTTTTTGTCCCTGTAAATTCACATAATATAGTGTAAATATAGAAGAATATGGTAACAGAGACCTATGACTTACCATACAGATCTTAACACTGAAATCCTTTCAATAAGCAATTTTTTTTTTTTTTTTTTTTTTTGAGACAGAGTTTCAAGCTGTTGCCCTGGGTAGAGTACTGTGGCATCACAGCTCACAGCAACCTCCAACTCCTGTGCTGAAGCGATTCTCCTGCCTCCACCTCCCAAGTAGCTGGGAGTACAGGCACCCACAACAGCACCCAGCTATATTTTGGTTGCAACCATCATTGTTATTTGGCAGGCCCAGGCTGGATTCAAACCCGCCAGCTCAGGTGTATGTGGCTGGCACCTTAGCCACTTGAGCCACAGGCACAGAGCCACAATAAGCAATTGCTGTAAGTGCATTCTGTCTAATAAATATGCAACCAGTATTGATCCATTTAAACTGTGTCCTATTCAGATTAAAAGTTAAGTGCTCAGCAATCATAAACTGTGACTATTATTCATTCGTTTTACCTTTGTTTTGATAGTTGCCTAAAAGTCAATGTTAGGTTCTGAGATTCAGGAATGTTTTTTTCCAATTAATTGTCACTCTAGCTAAATAATACACCAATATTTGGTTTTTAGATTTATATTATTTCTTGGAGAAAACATGAAAGGATTATGACTTTTAGATATTTCTTCATATAGAAATTATGTAAGAGTATTTTTTTATTCTTCTAAATCATCCCTGATGGGAACAGGGTCATTTTCTTTTAAGTATGTAAGTTCACCACCATTAGCAAAAAAAGTATTTTTTGTTTGTCGGGTTTTTCTGTTTTGTAGATGCTTTATTCAGAAACTTCTGCAGACCCAGGGTTGCTTCTTTGTGTGCAAATCTGCCTTTTGGGATGAAACAAAAGTCCAGGATTTTATAACTTGACTTGGTAAGTCAGAACATAAATGAGAAACCAGAACAAACAGGCTCCTATGCTATTCTCTAGGTTGACTGTACGTAAGAAAAAGTAAGTCAGGGTACACACTGGAGGACTTAAGAAAATATATTGCATTCTTCTTTCAAATGTGTGTGTCTGTGGGCATGCTAATAGTATGAGTAGTTCCTTTCTAGTAAGAGAGTGTGTTTGCAGGCATTTCCAAAGATTTTGAATTGTAACACTGGACTGATACAAAAATAAAATGTTCTAACAAAGAAACAAACCATTTGGGGTGCAAATATTCCAAAGGTCTGTTGTCAGCTTGACTATTTAAACTTTCCAAGATGTAGCTGAAATACCTAAATGCCTACATGAAATAATTTATTACACATCCATACTTAAGCTTACATTTGACTACATGAAAATGTTACGTTTGTTTAGAAATATAATACTTATTTCCATGACCACATTTCATTAAATAGTTTTGTTCAATCCTTTGCTTACATTTTCAACATCACTGTCTTAATCATCCCAACAGCCACTTTTTGCCACCTAGAACAGTATTCAAGGGCGTATTTTCATCTCTATCTCAGTGCCTCAAAATACACCTCTTTTAAAATTCCAGATGTATGCTTTTACATGTTACTGGGAACTCATACAAAGCCTATGCACTCATTCACGAAATATTAGAGCAGTTTTACTTTTCCATTTGCTCTTTAGGTGTGTATTCAGGATTTCCACAGTGTAGCCACTATCGGACCAGGAACATCAGTATCAACTATTCTATTAGTGTCAACTATTCTGTTAGTTATTCTGTTTAAAAATCTTCTTTAAAATGGGTTTCAGAATGCCCAAATGTGGAGTTATATTCTAAGAGATAAATAATACATTTCTTTATTTCATTTTTACTGATTTACTGATTCAGCTAGGTGACCCCAGTAAGTATTCAAAGCTACCATGCAATAAGACCATTTCCAACAAATAGGTTTTCCTGAAAAACTTTATTTTTTAAAGTAAAGGAATTAAGGAGGAGCTCTGAAATAGAGACTTCACAAGAGATCTGATATACAGCCACTCACCTTTTCTGAGGAATAATTTTGAGGGAAGACTTGATTTTATAATAGAGCAGGCACGTTAGTTCACTGCAGAGTGAACTAATACCTTTTGTAATAATCTGGATAGAACTAGAGACCATTCTTCTAAATGAAGTATCACAGGGATGGAAAAACAAACACCATACTGCTCACTATTAAATTAGAGCTAGTCAATAAACACCCATGCGTAGATTTGTTAGCAAAGTTCAACAGAACGCAAGCGTGTGGGCAGGGGCTGGAGAGAAAGGATAAATTCACAATTAACAGGTACAATGAACGCTGGAACTCCATGTAGGTGAAGGACGCACTTATAATTTTGACTCAATCTGCACAAAAGCAATTCAGGTAACCAACATTTGTGCCCCCATAATATTCTGACAGAAAATAAGAAGAACTTGCACTGTATTTGTATAAACTTAAAAATGCAAAATTGCAAAAACATCAAAAAAAAAAAGTGAGAAACATTTTCCTTGAAATATAAATAAAATATTTAATACTTCTATAAGTACAGTTTCTAAATAACCAAATTTTGAAATATTGGTGATTAGAGAAAAGATAACTGAAAGACAGAAACTTTCAAATGATTTTATCTGCAAAAAAGTAAAAGAAAATACACACTATTTAAATTGATGAAAAGGATGTGGATACTCCATTTGAGAACTCTTCTCTTGCTTTAAAGGATATAAATGTAGTATTTAATAGCACAATGCTACACTGACTAATTTCATCAATATACATGTATCAAGTATCCAGAGAAAAATAAGAAAAACACCAGCTGCAATATCAAAACACCCTACCAAACTAATCTGACTTGCCTTATGAAACAGCCACTTATGGTACAAGACAAAAATCAGCAAATATTGTTTAGACAAAAAATGAGAAAAGTAATTAGATGCAGGGAAAAAATGTTTAAATATTAATAATCAGAGTTCTTAATATAGCAAGGCAATACTTAAAGTATTATAAAATTATAATTATCCAGAAATGACTACTATATTTCACTTAGAATCCTCCACACATAAGGGAGAGATTTTTTTAAGGCACGTTGCAAGGGGATCTTACAAGCAAGGAAGTTGGGGAAATGTTGTACAATACATACCCTTCTGGGAATTCATAACAATTGCAACATGTTATAGGTTCTGAATAGTCCTTCAGTGAAAATATTTGTATAAATTTGTTTAACCTAGAATTTCCCAAACTCATTTGAAGCCAGTACTAATTTTCTATAAGGAAAGAGCCTTCCTCCTTCAGTCTTGGTGAATTAGGATTGCACCAAGAATTAGAGCCAATAGTGTGTGTGTCTATATTTTAACAGATATTATATATATAATATGTATCGTATTTTACATATAAAGCGATTTACTGTAAGGAATTGGTTTATGTGACTGGGAAGACTGGCAGTTCCAAAAAGAGCCAAGTTCTAGCTTGCGTCTGAATGTTGGCAAACTACTGCAAAACCAGGAACAGCCAATGTCCCACTTCAAAGGCCTATTGAGAAGTCTCTTTTAATAGGAGGAGGATCAACCTTTCATTCTTTTTAGGCCTTCGGCTAATTCACAATATGTAGGTCGGACAACGTGCTTTAGTCTACCAATTTAAATGTCAATCTGATTTAAAAAACACCCTCAGGGTAACACATCCAATAATGTCTGACCAACTATCTGGTCACTCTGTGGCCCTGCCAAGTTGACACATAAAATTACCCATCACACTTGGTCTGATCACAGTTTTGAGAGTAGCTTGACTGGGGGGGGGGCTCAGGGGGAAACTTGAAAGCATTTTCAAAACAGTATCTTTGAGTACCTTTGTGAGGCCAGGAATGGAACTCTTCATATTTTGGTTTTCTTTGGAGAAATTTAGCCAGCCTCAATCTGATAGGTCCAGCCAATAGGGAGGGCTGGAGAGAGACTGCCAGGCAGGTGGAGGGGGGAAAGATCTTGCTCATTCCTGTGTTCTTCCTCATACCCTACTCCTATCAATGACACTTCATCTGGCAATAGCAAATGTCTCCAGCAACAGATATTTTGATTTTACATTTCCCTTCCACACTCGCAGAATTAGTGTTGTTGGTCTTCCTTAATCATACCAGCACCTGCCAATAGTGCCTCCTTCTGAGAAGTCTTGATTCCCAGCTCTGAGGAACCCCCCACTCCATCCAACTTCTTGTGGTTCTAGCTCAGCTTGAGTGTTCCCTTCCTCAGAGGTCTGATTCTTAGCTTATAGGCCCAGCCTTTAACCTTCTGGATTCTGACAATGCCAGGCTTTCTCTCAGCCCCATCAGCATGTAAATAGAATGCTTTTACTGTGAGGACCTTGAGGATATAACATGGACTAATAATAGATTGGCATGTTTCAAATCAGTGTAGGTGAAAAGGTTCCAATAATTAGGCATGCCCAAAAAATTGAATGGGGCAAGAGTGAATTTCCTGTCCATTGACTTAATAAAAAGAAGCTGGACCACCACTAAATTAAGATATTGCCAAGGGGGTTTAAAGTATCAAACAAGAGACTGGGCTGAATGACGTCTATGGGTCCTTTCATTTAATGAAATATAACTATCACTACTGAGTAACTACTAGCTAATATATACTGAATCCTTTTGCTTACTTATTTTATTTCTAATGTTTATCTCTACTTTATATTGTTAGATATTATCACTTCCATTTTATAGATATAGAAAAAGTAATTGAGGCTCATGCAAGGCAACTAACTGGCCAGGGTCACAAGAGTTTTCTAGTGGCTAAGACAGGATTTGAATTCAAGCAGGTTCCACTGACCATTTTCTAATAAATTTCACACACGTGGCTCTGAAATATTTAATTATGGTCATCTCATAGTGCCTGATTCCAGCTAATTGTTGTTTTATTTCAACTTCAGCCCTTTTGATTTTTTTTTTTTTTTTGTACAAAGTAAGGGAGAAGGAAAGACAATGAGATGTGACGAAGAAAAAGTAGTAACATTTAACAATAGTGACATATTTATCAAACTGATCCATAGTCCTATGATACTGACCCATAGTCCCATGATACTGATCCATAGTTCTATGATAATGATCCAAAGTCCTATGATACTGATCCGTGTCCCATGATACTAATCCATAGTCCCTGCCATTTGGACATGCTGCTGCTTCTGTTAGGAATAGTTTTTCATTAGCTACCTGGGAAACCCTGGATACTCTGCTGAGAATGTTTCTTGGGTCCATCTTGAGAGAGAATTCTCTTGAATGTCAAGAGACACTCTTGAATATCTCCACAACATGTGTATTGTTGAAGCTCACAACATACTGTTCTACCTCTTCATGGTTGCTAATTTGTCTGAATTTCTCCAAGGACAATAATTTAATTTATTCATTTTTGTGTTTATTTTACCTAGCAATAGATGTAATAGTAAGTTTCAAAACCATATGTTATTGAGACCATGCTGTATACTAGAAAAAATACAACATGTCGCATCAATCCTGGTTTGTGATGATGAACAAGATTGTAAGGTCCATCTGGATGTCCCCTGGGCCCCCAGTTCCAGTGTGGAGAATGAGTACCAGTAACAAGTTGAGCCAGTCATGGAGTGATCACAGAAAAAACTAATCACACATGTATTGCAAAGTGAATGTACATCTTAGAGGAAGAGACAAGTCATAGTCTGGCAGTGGAGAAAGACTCAAAATTTGTCTTTTATACATTCCCTAGCTTGTCCTGGCATGGTTGGTTACTGTTTCCAGCCTTTGGAGTGACTGACAGGTTGTCTTTATATAACATTACTTAGCATGTTAGGTTATACTAAGCATAACGGTTTCCTGACTACACATGGGTGCTCTTAGAATCCTTCATGAAAACTCTCCATGCCATGCTAATTAGACGGCAACACGCTTCATGTCAGGGAAAAGTCTAAGAGCTCCTTACTGTGGTTAGCTTGGTTCGTAGCTATAATTTGGTTCTAGCTCTTCTCCCTTAGCCACTTCCTTGCCACCTGTTTATCCTCCAACAGACCTAACGAGAACACATCATGTTTCTAAGCCTTGTTCCTAGAGAGAAGAGCTTCAAAAAGGAAGTGGTCAGTGGTTTCAAACACTGCACTTTGACATTATTACTTAATTTTTCTAAGCTTAATTTGTCCCAGAGACTTCTCAGTAGTTTCTAATACTATGCAAAAGTAGCACTTCTCCTGTAAAAATAAACAGATGCCTCCTTTTTGGCAGTTAATAGGACTAATCCCCTTCTTGTTGTACTGCAGTTTCTTATACCTCAGTCCTGTCCCTTCCTCTGAGCACAGTCAGTGTTCTTTGAATCTTGTACCTTCCCCACATTTGACATATCCCAGGGCAAACATGACTGGAGATGGTCGGCTCACCTCTCAATGGGTTTCTGCTCTGGGAATCTTGGCTCTTTTAGATATTCATCCACTACCTTAAGCTTTCAGTAGATTTCCAGTAGTCCTTAAAGAACTCCCACATAAGCTACATCATCTTTATCCTTGGTCATAAAATGTATTCCATATTGCACTAGATTTTTGATAATTTTATGAAACTTTCTCTAGACCACTTAGATACAATTACAGTTTTTTTTTTTTTTTTTTTTTTTTTGTTTTTTTAGCTCTTAATCTGAGTTTAAAATGAGTGCATATTTTGTACCTCTTGGGTACAGGGTCCTGTAAATATTAACTGCAGGACTCTTTTGCTCTTTTTAATATAATTATTCAGAAAACTGAGATTTTTGTCCTCTATAATTGAAAATCTTTTAAAATCACTTTGCAAGTTTTTCTATACTGTATAAATTTATTGTTGTTATGTATTTTTCTATGAGATTAAAAAGTAATTGCCCAGTGACCTCTTTTCCTTAAAAACAATTTTTTCATTTAAAGCCCGAATTATCTGATTTTGGTAAATACAAATCATCTAATTTTTTAGTACAGTGTTTTTTTTAATACTTTCACTATCAGAATGCCTTATGATTTGGGTAGCATCTTTATTAACACTAATAAGCAGCATGTAATGGGATTGTGTTTTTGCTGTTTTTCTTTATGGGTGAGAAGACACAGTAGAGGGAAGGCTGAGAGGTGGTCAAGTGTGCAGCCCTCAGTGGGGTTGGTGCAGGTTTCTTGGTGGAAATGGCATTTAATTTGGATATGAAAAATAAAATGACAGGAGAGTATCTGAGGCCAAGGGAAGAGCCCATGCAAGGGACTCATGAAGGAAAACATCAGTGGGTTTTAGAAAGTAGCAAACGCAGCTCTGTAACCACAGGTCTGATTCTGCTGGTCTCGTTCTTGCTTACATCCCAGATGGGTCACATCCCTTTTCCTCTCTGGGCCTCAATTTCCCTTAAAATGAGAGGCATAATGCCCAGCTCACATTAGTAAAAAGCTGCTCAAGATCTTCAATGGTCTCTAATCAATCATAACTGTGTAATTTTCTAGGTTTTGATAATTGGAATAGGCTTATGTTCAATATTATCACAGGGGAGTCTGGATGAGGAGTAAATGAGCACTCTCTGGGCTGTTTTTATAATTTTTCTGTAAGCCGAAAAGTAGTTGAAAGTCTAAACGTTAAAAACAAAAAAAAAAATCATGGGCAGTGCCTGTGGCTCAAAGGGGTAGGGCACTGGCCCCATATGTTGGAGGTGGTGGGTTAAAACCCAGCCCCAGCCAGGAAATGAAAAAAAAAAAAAAAAAAAAAAAAAAAAGAAAAAATCACAAATCTGCCCCAATGCAAATACCTTAGAGAAAGGGAAGGGTGCCTTGTGATTTATGTACTTTCTTGTTCCCATTTTACAGAGAAGATTTAAAGCTAAGACTGAATCTCTCAATATCTAATTTTTTGAGTTTTTTTTTTTTTAATGAGTGGTGAATTTTGTTGGGGTTGTGGGTGTATGGCACACCTGTCATATTATATATATATATATATATATATATATATATATATATATATATGACACAGTTATAAGGTATAATATTATAATATTATGACTTATTATAATATAATATGACACAGTTATAAGTTGTAATATTATATATATATGACACAGTTATAAGAGGGACATTACCTAACAAATGGAAACAGTATAGCCTAATTTCTTTGTGCCTTCAATTAACTCGAAATAACCAAAAAAAAGAAGTAAAAGGTTTTCTTGGGCATATGAAGATAATTGAAATTAATATATGTTTCCTTAAGTTTAATGTGTGATAATATTAATCTATTGATTAATAGATCGATTTTCCTTAGGTTTAACATAGTATGTTATATTAATAGATTTCTGAACTGTAAACCAGCTCCCATCTCAGTTGGTCTAGGCATATTATTTTCCTAACGTGGTGGTGGATTCCTCTTGCTATTATTTATAAAAAAAAGAAATCCCAAAAAATTGCATTAACATTCATGAGTATATTGGTGTATCATTTCTTTTGTACAATTATTATTTCCTCTCTTTGTTTATATCAGTGTTATACTTCATAAAAGGGCCTGGGAAGTTGCCTGCCCTTTCTAATTTACAGAGTGCTGGAAATACGTGGTCATCAAAAGTTTAATAGATGTAAACACTCCAATTTGTACAAATAATCAACTCACTAAAATGGACATAAATGTATTTATGATCTACGTACAAAAGACTTAATAAAAAAAAAAAAAGAAAAGAAAGTTTAATAGAATTCCCCAGAAAAATCAACTGAGTAGTAACTTTTGCAAAGGTATTTCCTTAATAAATTTCTCTAGTTCTTCTGTGGAGTTGCTTTGTTTCCTTTCCAGATTTTATTGGTTTAATTCCGGCATGTCCCTTCTGCCGTCTGTGTTTATGCTCCTTAGAATCTTGAGCTTATCTGAGAGCGTCCTTTCAGCTCTATGTTGTAGCACATCTCAAATGTAGTTTTTCTTTTGCTTCTGCCATGGAAAGGAGTTACAGCCCAGGTTATTATTTTAGGTCATTTTGAGTTCATTTTATGCTAATTATAGTTTGTTTTATTATAATGAAACTCAAAGATAGTTTTACCAGTTGCATTATTTAGGAATTTCACTTCCAGTAGCTCCCCTGGGGCCCAACTTTCCTCCCTGTGGTCATTAAAACCCAAGCTCAGGGACTGCCGAGTCCTGATACAACTTCCCTCCCTACCCCCTATTAAACACTCTGGGAGTCCCAGTGTCCGCTTAGGCCAGGACTTCCTGGACTTTACTTTCATCTTTGTTCCTATTCCTTTGTATTTCCATGATTTTCATGTCATGTTGGCGTATTACACTTGATGAATCTGTTTTAGTGTAGAAGGATTTTTTTTTTTTTTTTGAAGGGGGGAGGGGAGTTTCTAATTCTTCCATATTACTAGAAAGGGAAGCTTCATTGTTTTTTCTTCAAAGGAAATGTACATCAATTACTACCTTGCAATAAAAATTTTGAAAGTTTTATAAGCTATTTTTTGCTTTCTTTTATGTTATCCTAACCAGAACCAATACAGCTTGCTTTATAGAATATGTTTCTAGGACAGCAGTATTTCAGTAAGAGTATAGCATATTTAGGACATTTTTATTTATTTTTTGTAGATACATAATATTTTACACAGTTATGGGGTACATGTGATATTTTTGTAATGATCAAGTCAAGGTGTTTGTCCATTCCTTGAGTATTTATAATTTCTATGTGCTAGGAACAAATCAAGTATTCTTCATCTACTTTGAAGATACAATACATAATTGTTAATTATATTCCTCTACTCTGCTGTTAAACAACCAAACGTATACCTTAGGTTTGTTATATAACCTACCTATCTCTCTTGTTTCTAGAAAAATATTTGTTAACATATATAATGAACTTGAGTGAATATAGCCATAATTTTAAAATACATTTTTATATCATTCTTGAGTGCATCATTATTTATTAAGTAGAATATAAGAATGTTGATGCAAATTTTTGTCTTTATAAAAGCTACGGAGTATAACATCAGGTTTAGTTAATTTATATTATTTTCTGAAATTCAAAGGGCTGTTACTGTTTACTGTTCAATATTGGTTATAACGAGAATAAAAAGAGAATAATGAAAATATTGGGGTTTTTTGGGGGGGAAGAGCAATATTACTTTAACAAAATACTTTATAGACAAAATGCAAAGCATTTCAGAGTATAAAGCTTTTCCCGTGGAACCCAGTATTCATACAGGTGCTAAAATAATATTAAGATCTCCATTTGATTGAATATTCATAATTTTTAACAAATACTGTTGTAGAATTCATGGGATAAGTAGGTTGCTATATAGCAAAGCATTTCACTGTGAAAACTTTTGTGTCTCTTTTTTATGTAATCATATATTTTATATTAAATGACTCTTCAATCTGCCCACTTTTAGCTAATTATATTAGTGTTTCTTTTGAAAAATAGAAGTTTTATACAACTTTCAATAAAAAATAATTTAATGTGAAATGCATCATGCTAAATATGTAGTATGTATTCCCTTGATGATTCTGTGGTCAGTTGATCATTAGCTCAGTAACTTTTTTCCTTTGATATGATTTTCTGTTTTTCTCAGATTATAGGTAGTATATGGATCTATCTTTGCCTGTGAATTGTGTGTAGATATAGTTTATGTAGACATATTGATGGATAGAAAAATGTAGACATACATACTTTAGGTAAAGGAATATACTCTTCTTGACATTAAGTGTCATACTACTTGGATGTCTAGCAAGATTGACAAAATAGCAAAAATTAATCTGTTTAGCCTCAAATGATAGCTGAAATGCTCATTTTGAGTTCACTTAAGTATTCATTTTAGTTGATAAGCCAATTTAGATCCACTTCGTTGGCTGTAGCAGAAAAGCAATCTTCAAATACATCAAGTTTGATCTTTAAATAAGATAAGATACCAAGAGCTATAAATAGATTGGAAAGTAATATTAAGGCTGAGTAGAGCACTATGTGTAAAAAACGTTAAGTGTCAGTTCAACTTTTATGAGTGCTTCACAACAGTGCCTCTGATATATTTCTATAATAATGATAATATAGCAAAGTTTCCAATTAAATTATGTTGGTTTTATTAGAAAATGAATTGATTCTGAATTCATTAATTTATAAACATTGAAATACATTAAGAATGGGGTCTCCAATAAATTGCACAGTCTGTAATAATAGCTGATAGACATTTTGCATTTAAACTAGCTAAGTGATGCTTTTTAAATGGTGAGGGAAGTGGACTCAGTGGAGCAATTACTTAGATACTAACCTTTTCTTTTTTTATAACAAAGTAGTATGAAAAAATAGGCAATAATTCAGTGTTCAAATATATTTTAAAAGTTTTTTAACTGCAGTCACTTTTAAAATTGAAGCTATCCTGTGCCATAATATTAAATTTTACACAGTTGCTAAAGATAAATGATTTTTCCTGATCAAATTATATGAGGATGAATAATTTTATACTATATAATTGGTGAGCTGGGTAATTCAATAAGTCCATTTGCTATGGTTGACTTCTTTTCACAAGTAGAATTTCTCCAACAAGGAAGACACTTTTGTCAAAACAGCTGTCAAATAGCAACAGCTTTAAAAAAATTAATCAGTAAATTAATTAAACGTTCTCTGGATGTAAAGCATGCTACATGCATGAAAATGCAAGTAGTTTTACGACATTTGTAATGTTTCCATCAAAGGTTTGGAGGAAACAATATAAATATGATCCCTTATTGCAACAGAAGTTGGTAATGAAAATATCTTATTAAAGCTTCTCATTTTCATCCAATAGAAGGTTTTCATCCATTCTTATTCAAAGTACTCAAATGCTAAAGTTATGTTTTCAATAACAGTTACCTGCAAATTAAACTACATATTAAGAATATTTCCTCCAAGCTACCTATCTCCATATCCTATTTTATTTTGGTTTTCCTTTTAGAAGATATTCTAAAATAAATTTATCCAAAGTGTACCAAAGAAATGCACTTATTATAGAAACTATTTTATATGCTAGCAAAATAAATTATACGTGTACATATAAATAATATTTACACTTATTAGTATTTTGATATATACTTGCAAGTAATCCACATTTGGCTTCTTCCATAGGTAAAGTCAGGATGGGGAATGCTACGTTTTATTGCCTTAATTTTTAATGAATACTTCTCAGGGCCATCTCACAGTTTAGTGATCAACATGTTTTATAATTATCCATGGACTATTATTATTCAGTTTTAGGATTTTATTTTTTGCTCCTTACTGTATTGAATCATGTTTCATTATACATTTGGAGAGAGAGACCCGAGGACTATCTCTTTGTCTTTTAACTACATACCTTTTACCCACTGGAAATTTGTTCTCTGGGTCCATCCTAGGCCAGGTGTGTGTAAAACTTTTAGTCTGTGACGATAACTAGAAACACTCTGAATCAAATTTCCCTGCTTGAAATATCATTTGGCCATTTTTCTGCCCCCAGAATTCCCAATATACAGTGGTGAGATAGGGATAGAATCATAGCGATAGGCATTGCAGTGGGGTAAACAATGGAATGTTGCTGGTCCATAAAAATGTGTAAACTCTTTTTTTTTTTGGGGGGGGCCAGGGCTGGGTTTGAACCCACCATCCTCTGGCATATGGGGCTGGTGCCCTACCCCTTTGAGCCACAGGCACTGCTCTATGTGTATATTTTTCTTTTCATTTATTTATTTATTTATTTATTAAATCATAGCTATGTACATTGGTGTGATCATGGGGCATCATACACTAGTTTCACAGACTGGTTGACACATTTATATCACACTGGTTAACATAGCCTTCCTGGCAATTTCACAGTTATTGTGTTGAGACATTTACATTCTACATTTACTAAGTTTCACATACACCATTGTAAGATGCACCACCAATGTATTCTCACCAATCCCCCTCCTTCCACTCCCCTCCCTTCCCCCCCTCCCCCTATTCCTAGGTTGCAAATGGGTTACAGCATTCATGTGAAAACCCTAAATTAGTTTCATAGTAGGGGTGAGTACATTGGATTTTTCTTCCATTCTTGGGATACTTTACTAAGTATCTTTTTCTTCCATTCTTGGGATACTTTACTAAGAAGAATATGTTACAGCTCCATCCATGTAAACACAAAGGAGGTAAAGTCTCCATCTTTCTTTAAGGCTGCATAATATTCCATGGTATACATAAAAAAAAAAAAAAAGAAAGAAAGAAAAATAAACACATAGAAAAAAGGTAGTAAATTTAGCAAAACATTGAGAATAGCAGGTCTTTGCATTAGGATTCAAGGTAATTGTAATTTTTGTCTGCCTTTTCATATTCTACCCAATGAATAGTCTTACTTTTATAATCATGATAGAGTTGCTCTAAAAACATGATTATTATCTATATAAGGATTAAGGACAATAGGGACAAAGCCCATGATGATAAAAATCTCCTTACCATTTGGATGAAAAGGAATTGTTTTAAATTTCACA
>CAUYPK010071230.1:0-35677 GCA_963574355.1 Loris lydekkerianus | reverse complement strand
GAGCTGGAACATATTTTTCTTAGTAAAGTATCTCAAGAATGGAAGAAAAAGTATCCAATGTACTCAGCCCTACTATGAAACTAATTTATGGCTTTCACATGAAAGCTATAACCCAGTTATAACCTAAGAATAGGGGGAAGGGAGAGAGATGGGGAGGGGAGAGGGGAGAGTGGCGGAGGGTGGATGATGGGTGGGATTACACCTGAGGTGCATCTTACAAGGGTAAGGGTAAATGTGAAACTTAATAAATGTAGAATATAAATGTCTTAACACAATAACTAAGAAAATGCCGGGAAGGCTATGTTAACTAGTGTGATGCAAATGTGTCAAACGGTCTATAAAACCAGTGTATGGTGCCCCATGATTGCATTAATGTACACAGCTATGATTTAATAATAAAAAAAAAATTAAAAGGAAACCAATTACGTAAAAAGACAAAGTACCCCACCAAACCCTAAGAACAACCCAAGACTAAAATGTTGAAACATAAAAATAAAAGAAGATCCTGTCTCACAGTCTACTGTAAAAACTTTAAAAAGAATGTTGATTTTAAAAATATACATATTCCAAAATATAAAAAACCCTGAATAAAAATAATTGTAATATCATAAATACTGACGGAATTCAAAAGTCAAGGAAGGTGGGATGGAGGTGAGGCATCAAAAACTACCCATCAAGTAACAATCTATACTATTTGAGCAAGGGGTACACTAAAATCCCCGATTTACAACTATACAACAAAAAATACTCATACCTCCTAAATTTTTTAAAGAAAAAAAGTCGTTATAATATTTATAGAGTGCCTAGATAATCTGCCATACCTTTGAAGATATTGTGTTCTCTTGTTCAGCATGACTTTTGAATTATAATACCATAAAAATAAAATAAGACAGGAAAAACTGTCTTTGAAATGTTCTAAAAGACTCAAAATTCTACACAGGCATATTTAAACAATAAAACAGAAACTACATTAATTAAAGAAAAATAACTTTTCAAAGGTATTGTGTCTGCATTTGAACCTGAAATTAAAAAGAAAAAAGGAAAAACAACCTCACAAAGCCCAGTAAGTATCCCTTAAAGCCAATTCAGTTTTAATACCCTATTTTAGAAACAGACTAAAAAACAATGTGCAGAAGAGACCTGATTAAAATTTCACAATTAGGGAGAAAAGAGGAACTTTTTAACAACTCCCAAATGCATTATTTACCTTTGGAAAAACCACCTTATAAGCAACTGGCAGAAGCTGCTCTAAATACAAAAAGGATGATCATAGATATCATAGATTATTATATCTAATCAAGATATAATATGAAAAACCATACGCCTAAACTATCCATGAAGTTTTGTGGTCTTAACAATAGCTTGTTTATGTCAGCAAGGAAGCAGCCTGAAGAGGATGGTAATGAAATTGTGACAGGCATTGCAAACTGAGTATCTTTCCTTGCAAGAAGGGATCCAAAGCCTGGAAGAAGTCAGTTGGTCTAAGGTCCGGTGAATACAGTGGATGACAAGAGTTTCCAAGTCCAGCTTCTAGAGTTCGAGCAGCGTTGTTTGTATAACATGTAGTTGAGTGTTGTCTCACGAGAGAATGACCTGTCTCTACCGACAAGTCTCAGCTGCTTAATTGCAAGCATCCTCATCATTTTGTCCAATTGGTTGCAGTAGGCATCCACTGTAACTGACCAGGTTTCATGAAGGTGTAGCGAATACCAGTGCTGGACCACCAGACAGACGCCGTTAGCTTTGTTTGATGAATATTCGCTTTTGGACTGTGTTTCAGCACTTTAACCATTATAATGAATGCTTGTAATTATCAGAAAAAAAATCCATTTTTCATCACACATAATAACAGACTATAAAAATAGTTTGCCTTTATGTAGTGACAACAAAAACCAGCAAGCTTCAAGACTATTTCTCTTCTGACATTCATTTAATCCAGGTGGAACCCGTCTATCCAGCTTCTTTACCTTGATAGTTTGTCTCAAATGGTCCAGTACTGTTGGAACAGCAACAACAAACCCTGCTGCTAATTCATGTGTAGGCTGAGATGGATTCGCTTCCACTACAGCTTCCTGTTCATCATCCACCTTGGTCTCAGGTTGCCCACATGGCTCATTTTAAAGATTAAAATCAACAGAACAGAACTTCTCAAACTATCCACGTACTGTGTGTTTAATCCTTCCTAAACACTTTGCTGATATTTTGAGCTGGTTTGCATGATGGAGCTCATACTTAAAAAAGACATGAATTTTTGACTTATCCATGGTTTCACAAAATTGCTCTCAAAAACATTTGAAATATAGTCATAAGCCAAAATGTACATCTGAAAAAATGAGCATGTATCTTCATAATAAAAATAGAAGTATCAAAATGAAATGTCAGAGATATCAACTATATCTAACTTGGTACTTACAGAAATTGGGCATTTCATATTTAATAACCTGTACAACTGGGCCACAAGGAAGAAGCTAAGCCAAGTTGATATATGACTGAAGGCTAGAGCTACAAAATAAGTTTTACAAAAAAATATTTTTAAAGGACCAGAAAACTACACTGCAGATACAAGGCCCACATCTTAACCAAACACAAATCTCTGATTCTACATCCCAAATAACTCTCAAATCTGTTCAGTTATTAGCTCTTTGCCAAATCATAATTCACACTACCCTTATATCTCTTCCTTAGCTGACAGCATTAAACTCCTAACTAAACTCCCTTGCAGAGCATTTGTTTAAGCCTGCCAAAGTAATCATTTTTAAAGTCCTGCATAATCTTACCCTCAACAATTTGAGTTACTATCCTACTCACAAGGTTTTAGCCACACTGGCCTTTGGGTCCCTTGAAAAGACAAGCTCTTTCCAGCCTCAAAAGCTTCATGAGTTGGGGCGGCGCCTGTAAATCAGTGGGGAGGGTGCCGGCCACATACACCGGGTCTGGCAGGTTTGAACCCAGCCCAGGCCTGCTAAAACAACAACTGCAACAAAAATAATGTTTTGTTGACAACTGCAACAAAAATAATAGCTGGGCATTGTGGAGGGTGCCTGTAGTCCCAGCTACTTGGGAGGCGGAGGCAAGAGAATCAGTTAAGCCCCAGAGTCTGAGGTGGCTGTGAGCCAGGATGCCATGGCATTCTACCAAGGGCAACATAGTGAGATTCTGTCTCAAATTAAAAAAAAAAAGAAAAAGAAAAAAAAGCTTCACGTGTCTCTCCTCCTGAAGCATTCTTCCCTCAACTTTTACCTAATTCCTATTTAATCTTCAGTTTAAATGTTTCCTCCTCTGGGAAGATTCCTTGACCTACCAGAATGGTCTGTAACCTTTAATAGAAAGGACATGAAAATGTGGGTTGCTTCTGTTTATTAACGAACAGTACACTACATTGTAGTGGTTTTCCTCATGAGAAAAAAATGTAACTGTAATTCCCAAAGGGCAACGGGAATAACTTTTGAAAAGGAAATGATTTCCAAAATGGTATGACAGAAGGAGCTCCTATCTATCTAAATCCAACCCACTCTCAGGGCACAATTCAACATGACCCCTCCACCGTACCCACTCCTAACTCAAGATAAAAGTGATCTATCTCTTTCCTCTGAACAACAATTGTAATTCAATGAGATTATTTTAATCATCAAGCATTGACAGTTATATTTGCCTGTAACATCAAGAAAAAAAGAGGTATTATTTGGTTTCTCAAGGAAAGCTTTATAATAGACTTTATGAGGTTCTCAATGGATTAATATTAAATTTTGTTTTATACCTATATACTCGAGTATAAGCCGAGTTTTTCGGCACAAAATCTGCCGAGTTCGGGTTTTTCGGCACAGATTTTGTGCCGAAAAAACTCGGCTTATACTTGAGTATATACGGTATATCTAAGGTAATCATGAAGGTGCTATTTAAAGCTATAATTTAAAAGTGAAATGCCTTGCTACCCTAGACTATGACAAGTACCTTCCCTTTATATATAGGACCAAGCCCAACCAGCCAACTTCCACTTAAAATGCAGTCCATCTGCTGCTGCATTCTGGCTAGTTGGTATCTAATAAAAATGTTTCTCATACCACTTGGTTGGTAAAAAAAATGTGAGCAGTAACAATTAATGTATTGATAGTTCTTCCAGTATATTTTGGTCTACCATCATTTAAAAAGGGCAAGACAGTAGCAGACTACTTATTTCAACAGACTACTTATTAGAAAAAGCTAGAGAAACAGATAAATCCCAAAAGTAAAGTAGGAATAGTGATGCTTTTGCTTGATTTAAGACAAAATGATAATTATACAAACATTTAAATATTATATAATTCAAATATAACAAACCAAATTATAAGCATTCTAAAAGAGATCAGCCCAGGGCGGTGCCTGTGGCTCAACAGAGTAGGGCACCAGCCCCATATACTGGAGGTGGAGGGTTCAAACCCAGCCCTGGCCAAAAACTGCAAAAAAAAAAAAAGAGAGAGAGATCAGCCCATAGATCACCTGAAGAAATTGCATAGGTGGGCCAGGCGCAGTGGCTCACGCCTGTAATCCTAGCACTCTGTGAGGCCGTGGCAGTGGATTGCCTGAGCTCACAGGTTTGAGACCAGCCTGAGCAAGAGCGAGACCCCTTCTCTAAAAATAGCTGGGTATTGTGGCAGGGGGCTGTAGTCCCCGCTGCTTGAGAAGCTGAGGCAAGAGAATGGTTTGAGCCCAAGAGTCTGAGCTGTGAGCTATGACGTCCCAGCACTCTACTGAGAGCAACATAGTGAGACTCTGTGTCCCCCCCCCAAAAAAAAGAAATTGCATAGGAGAGACAGTATATTGTAAGTTGTCACAGAGGCACAACTTGGCAATCCAGACTTTGAGCAGAGTGCCATGGCATCACAGCTCATAGCAACCTCCAACTCCTGGGCTCAAGCGATTCTCCTGCCTCCGCCTCCCGAGTAGCTGGGATTACAGACACCTGCCACAACGCCTGGCTATTTTTTTGGTTGCAGCCATCATTGTTGTTTGGCAGGCCCCAGCTGGATTCAAACCCGCCAGCTCAGGTGTATGTGGCTGGCGCCTTAGCTGCTTGAGCCACAGGTGCTGAGCCTTTGAGCACAATTCTTTCACCACTTTACAGCTATGTGACCTTGGATAAAATTATTCAACTTCCATTAATCTCAGTTTATCACATGTAAAATGGAGATACTATTACTGTATTTTCCAGATCCTAACAGGCCTTGAAAAGATATATATAAACATTTCTAGAATCAGGATATTTCTGACAAGTGATGGTAAAAGAAACTGGAAAGCCAAGTCAGAGAAATAATTTGTGTCAGATTTATCTTTGCCTGAGAATGTGCAAATTGAATTTTGAGAAGATATTTGATTACACACCTCAGCTGAGTTGTTTACATTGGTAGCAACTTACTTAGCTGAACTTTTATTTAATCCAAGCTCTTAAAATATCTGCAAAAAGATTCCACTATGATGGAGCATTGAAGTGCAAAATTATTGTGTTCACAGAAGTTTGTACATCACATGCAATAAAAATCAATTGAAATTACTGATTCTCTCAGACTAGACCAGAGATTTTCAATCAGTATGCAGTGAGAGGATCTTAAGTATGCTGCAAACACTTTTAAAGATCATTAATTATTTTCAAAAGAAGTTCAAAGCATAGCAAGTACCGTATATACTCGAGTATAAGCCGAGTTTTTTTTTGGCACAAAAATTTGTGCTGAGTTCGAGTTTTTCGGCACAAATTTTGTGCTCAAAAAACTCGGCTTATACTCGAGTATATACGGTATATTCTTTTTTTTTTTTTTTTTTTTTTTTTTTTGAGACAAAGTCTCACTATGTTGCCCTTGGTAGCGTGCTGTGGCATCACAGCTCACAGCAACCTCAAACTCTTGGGCTTACGCCATTCTCTGGCCTCGGCCTCCTAAGTAGCTGAGACTACAGGTGCTCGCCACAACACCTAGCTACTTTTTTTTTTGTTGTTGCAGTTGTCATTGTTGTTTAGCAGGCCTAGGCCGGGCTTGAACTCGCCAGCCTTGGTGCATGTAGCTAGCGTCCTACGCTCTGAGTTATGGGCGCTGAGCCTTAACTCTTTTTTTTTTTAAATCAACATAATTAAGTGTGCTACAGAAGTTTAACTATAGGTCCAGGTGTGCCATGAGATAAAAAAGGTTGAAAAACACTGGACTACACCATAAAAAAGAAAGAGAAGTTAGAGAAGTTGGTGTGGCAAGTTCATGGAGCCAAATTTATAAATGTTAGAACTTCCAGTGAGTTTTGAGAAAAGCTGTTATATTTTCAGAGGTATATAATTTAATTAAGGAGAAGAAATTTACAGATTTAACCAAAAAGAAACCACCAATAAAATCTGTTTTCTCTGATATGCTTCTGCAATTGCAAAGGTGCTGAAGAGGGAAAGCATTTGAATCTGCAATTTTTAATGTACACATTTGATTCGTTTTTCTAACCTGGAGTTTCTGAAGAATTGGATAACGGTGCAGACGCTTCAGCTAAGGCAGCTAATGTAGCTAATACTGATGTAGAGGAGTTTCCAAACTGAACAGCCGATACACCCGTTTCGTCTATAAGAAAAAAGAAAATAGATTTTAATTTCTAAGGAGTTTAATCCAATGCATAGTTCTGATGTTCTATTTTATTCAACTCTTAAATGAAGCTTGGATAGCCTGAGTTTTTGAAAGGTAATACTGCAGAACATTTTGCAATGTCACCTTTCTTTAGATTATTTTGAATCCTAAAAATTTATTTTAGCCAATTATACCAAAGAATATAAGATAGCTGATATAATCTTACCCTTATTCTCCAAGAGTCCTTTCTTAAAAGGATGAATACCTACTAAGCATAAAATCCCAACAGCTATCCTATATGCATCTCAATACCTGTTGCCTTGGATGAATTTTCTGAAGATACCAGACCTGTTAGGTTCACCACCCCTCCAGGTCCAATGATAAACTGTGGGGTTGCAGCGTGTATCGTCACAGTGTCAGGACTCTCCGGGTTTGTGTTGATTTGGTTCTGCATAGCAATCTAGGGGATAAATCACCACAGTGTGTTCAGAATTATAACCAGAACATAGAACACAAATTCTCTTCATAGTACAAATACACACATAAAGGAACATTCTCTAAGAAGAATCTTATAATACAAATGGAAATATATGTCATGGTCCACAGAGAGTATAGAAGTAAAACATAGGTAGGAATTTACATCCTAAGTCCCCCTCTTAGGTAAAGTAGCAAAATCCTATGAGAGTAGAAATGGGTATCTGAAAAGCTTTTATAGAACAAAGAAAAATCAAACATTGAACAATATTTTACTACCTATAGCTACAGAAATTAAATTATTTCTTCTACTGCATTAGCAATATATAACACTACACATATAATACATGGCCTTCTCAACTAATTGTTCCCAGCTTCAACCCCAACCCCTAACCTGTACTCTTAGGAGTAGGAGAATGGAAAAAGATATGGTAAAATTCATTTTCCTGAACATGAAACATTTTTTAAGTAACTTGAGGAAGTTCAACAGAGTCGGATGATCTTAGAGAAGAGTTCTACTGGGAAGAGGAAAGAGAAGATAGGCAAAAAGGGGCAGTAAATAAAGATAATTTATTTACATCATATCATCTAGCTGAAGAAAAGAAATAATGTTGGTTACTAGAAAACCTACCCCAAAGCCAGAAACAAGTATATCCACAAACAGATTTTTTGGAAGATGTTATAAAATAAAAAACTCAGAATGATAAAAATTAAATCACTTACTCCAGGGATATTACTATGGATGCTAAACATGTTTTTTAATTTTTATAAAGTAATTTATAATAGACTTTGAAAAAACATATAGTACCCCAAAATGCAACAAGATAATTAATAGAATAAAACGTCTAGAAAGGGAATTGAGGAACTTAAAACACAGAAAATAATCATCTTATCTAATCTAATAGAAAAAGGCTGTGGTCTAACAATCATCAAAACAGCAGTAAACAAAGAGGAAGTGAAAGAGAAAAAGGCTTGTCCAAAATAACTAAGTCTACAATGGAAAGCTACAAACTAAATAGTTTAAATCATTCACAAGACAGAGGTCCGTCAACATACAAAGTTTGTTTATTTTCTTAAATTAAAAGCCAGAAGTTACCTGTAATATCTCTGCTAAATCTTCATTCCCATTGTCTATTGAGATATCAAATGCAGTTTTACAAAATTTACTTTGCGTGTGTACATCAGCACCATATTTGATTAAAAGTTCCACCACCTCTTGATGATTGTGTTCTGTGGCCCAGTGTAGAGCTGTCATCTTTAACATGTCCTTTGCGTTGACATCGGCACCATGCTACAAAAATAACAGTATTTTCAAAATAAGAGATTACTAAAATATGAAATACTGTATGAAGAATTCCAAATATGAAAATACTAGCTCCTATGCTTTAAAAAGCAAGAATAATGGCTCGGCGCCTGTGGCTTAAGCGGCTAAAGCGCCAGCCACATACACCTGAGCTGGCGGGTTCGAATCCAGCCTGGGCCCACCAAACAACAATGATGGCTGCAACAACAACAACAACAAAAAAATAGCCGGGCATTGTGGCGGGTGCCTGTAGTCCCAGCTACTTGGTAGGCAGAGGCAAACTCCTTGAGCCCAGGAGTTTGAGGTTGCTATAAGCTGTGATGCCATGCCACTCTACCCAGGGCAACAGCTTGAGGCTCTGTCTCAACAACAACAACAACAACAAAAAAAGCAAGAATAACACAATCAAGTCTTTATTTTTGTGTATTAAATACATGTTCCATCAACTCGCCTGTCAATCATTTTTTTATCATGTGACTCTCCTAACTGCTTTCTAATTTCCCAGGAATGAAGCAATGATTTTCTCAGTCACCTAGCTATAGGCATGAAAGGATAGACTTGGGTAAGAAATAAAGGAAACTATGAGCATTCCTCCAAATTCCTCTTTAATTTTATATGAGAGCTCATTCCCTAGTTCCTTACTGACATAAAAACAGACTTTCATGTCAAAACTATAAGGAATTAAAAGAGAGCAATCTAGAGGTACACTGTCCAAGATGAAAGCTTAAACATTAAACACTTGAAATGTGGCTAGTCAGAATAGAGATGTACAGTATGTGAAAATACACACCAGAATTCAAAAATTTAATACCAAAATAATGGAATGTGAAATAATTTTTATATTGATTTCATGCTGAAATAATCTTTGTATATAGTGGGTTAAAATATAATATTAAAATAACTTTTGATGGTTTTATTATAGTTAATAGGATATCTGAAATTATAGTGTATCTAATTATGTAATTGCATTTATGGCTTGCATTTCTTTCTTTTAGATAGGCTGATCTTCTAGAGGCTAGGATAAAAAGAATTAAGAATAACGTCTGCTACTCTATGCTTCAGACTTTTCTACATCACTCTTTGGCAGTTAGATTAAATTTATATTACTTGCTATTTTGTTTATTAATCATTCAAGCCTAATGATCCCTTTCATTATCATTCTCACTGTATTAAGAGAAAGCTGTAGTTCCTCACCCTAAGGTACACCAAAGTTTAAGAAATCAATTATTGGATTTAACTAAGAATCCATCTAAAGGAAGTTTTTTGACCTCACAAATGAAAACTTTTAAGGTAATTTTCATATAATGGTCTTATATGCACAAAAAAGTAGATACCATACGTAAAACACTAATAGGCATTCTATAAAACTAGTTCCCTTCTCTTTCTTTTATTTTATTTATTTTTTTTTTTTTGAGACAGAGTCTCATTATGTCAGTAGAGTGCCGTGGTGTCACAGCTCACAGCAAACTCAAACTCTTGGGCTTAAGCGATTTTCTTGCCCAGCTCCCAAGTAGCTGGGACTACAGGCGCCCAGAAATACAACGCCTGGCTATTTTTTGTTGTTGCAGTTGTCATTGTTGATTTTAGCTGGCCCAGGCCAGGTTCAAACCCACCAGCCTCGGTGTATGTGGCCGGCGCCCTACCCACTGAGTTATGGGTGCTACGTAGTTCCCTTTTCTTTCTTATAAAACCGTAAGGGCTTACTTTCAAAAGCAAAGTGCAAAAACAAAAACCACATACCTTAAGCAAAACCTCTACTATGCTGGCATGGCCCTCAGAAGCTGCCATGTGCAGTGGTGTCCGGTCCACTTTGGTTCTGGCATCTCTACTTACGCCAGCTCGTAGTAGTACCTCTGTGGTGGAATAATGCCCATACTGTGCTGCCAGATGAAGTGGAGACGTTCCCAGCTATTCACGAGAAAAAAAAAAAAATTCACATTTACTGTTATTTTTAATATATTTCTACTACTATGTACTATTTTATATTTTCTGTTTACACAGTAAACAGATTATGTTATCTGTCTACATAGTAATTCAAAAGAAATGACCAGTTTATGCTTATCACAGCCTCTACACAGAGGCCTTCAAGAATTCTCAAATACTTCGGTGAAGAAGAAATGCCGATATTTCCTATAATTCAAACTTACTTTATTATTTTTTATCAGATAAATAGCCAAAACAAAATTAACTTCATTAGGGATTAGAGATGATTATGGTTTGAGAAATTTTTCTGAGTACTGGAATGTTTTCTTCATACCAATTACATAAAACTTGCTAAATTAACTTAATTTTTGTCTATAAAATTCGTAACAAATTCAATGGGGCAAATGCCTATGATAATTAGATCAAAACTTTTGTAGGAGTTTAAAAGTTAATTAAAGCACCTCAGTGACTTTTTTTCTTCTTTTTGAGACAGTGTCTTGCTTTGTCACCCAGGCCAGACTGCAGTGGTGTTATCATAGCTCACTGCAACCTCAAACTCCCGGACTCAAGCAATCCTCTTGCCTTCACATCCCTGGTAGCTAGGACTATAGTCACGCATCACCATGCCTAGCTAATTTTTCCATTTTTTGTAGAGATGGGGTCTCACACTTGCTTAGGCCGTCCTCAAACTCCTGGCCTCAAGCAATCCTCCTGCTTCAAAGTGCAGGATTATAGGTGTAAGCCATCAGGCCATGCCCCTAAGTGATCTTTTTTTTTTTTTTTTTTTGAGACAGAGTCTCACTTTGTCATCCTAGGCAGAGTGCCATGAAGTCACAGCTCATAGCAACCTCCAACTCCTGGAGTTAGGTGATTCTCTCGCCTCAGCCTCCCGAGTAGCTGGGACTACAGGCACCCACCACAACGTCTGGCTGTTTCTTGGTTGCAGTTTGGCCAGGGCTGGGTTTGAACCCGCCGCCCTTGGTATATGGGGCCGGTCCTACCCACTGAGCCACAGGCGCCGCCCATAAGTGATCTTTTTAAAAGTCATTTTCAAAGAATAACCTGAGGTATATTTACCAAAGGTGAGTCAGGATGGAAACAAAACAGAAGCCAGTTCTGAAATTGGTTCCAGCTCTAAGCATTAAATGGACATCTACAATATACAGATGAAGTACTAAATATGAGTGAAGCATCTTATGAGAGGCAGACTTTAAATATGTGAAACTTAGAATTAAGTCACTAATATTCCAAAGAATATGAAATTTGCTGGGCCCACCACTATAATAATAGCAAGTTTATTAAATGCTTCCTATGGAATACACTATGCTAAGACCTTAACAACTATTATCTCATTTAATCTCTTGAGAACATAGTTATTATTATTATTACCCTCATTTGGCAGTAAAAGAATTTAAGGTACAAGAGGTTATTAGTTTGCCTGAAGTAACACAACAAGTAAGAGTTATAATACAAAGCTAGGCATATGCTCTTAATACATGATAAAAATGGAAATCATTTACTTTAAGATTATTTTATTATTAATAAAAATCATATATACAGATATACACACACACATACACACATATTTTAAAGTAGAGAGAGTCTTGCTGTGTTGCCCAAGCTAGATCATGGTGCATGCAGCTGTGTTGTTGAGGCTACTATGTTGTAGATGTGATCATGGTGCACTATAGCCTCAAATCGCTGGGTTCAAGCAATCTTCCTGCCTTGCCCCAGTCAAAACCTTGTATTTTTAAGGAAAAGTCATTCTAGCAGATCAAAGAAGATTCTTGAATAATCCTTGCTTTCTCCATGTTTTGTCATGTTTTTCTATACCTGGCCTTTTTTACATTCTTAATTTCGAATATATATATATTCTAATTTATTTCAGTTTAATGTGAGGGTACAGACAACTAGGCCACAACATTTCGATTTGTTAGGTAGGTACAGTCCCTCTTGTAGTTGTGTCCTGCACCCAAATGGTGTGCCATATACCCCTACATTGTGCCCATTAAGTGGGAGCACTCTAACCCCCTTCTTTAGTCCCTCCTTTGTTCCCCCTCCCTCACAATTTGAAAAGAGTTTTTTCCTATGTGGGCATGAATTAGATCATCTACTGGCTTCATATTGTATTGAGGACACTGGATTTTTGCTTCTCCATTCTTGTGATACTTTACTGAAAAGAATGTGTTTCAACTCCATCCAGGTTAATACAAAAGATATAAAGCCCCCATCTTTTGTGGCTGAATAGCATTCCATGGTATACATATACCATAGTTTGTTAATCCATTCCTGAGTTGACGGGCATTTAGGTTGTTTCCAGGTCTTGGCAATTGTAAACTGAGCTGGGATAAACAATCTAGAGCAAATGTAAATGCACTAAATGTAAATTAAATCCTTTAATAATAAAAGGATTTTTTTCTAGGTAGATGCCTAGTAGTGGGATTGTGGGGTCAAACATAAAAATCCTAAAAGAAAATATGGGAAAAATTCTTGAGGATGTCAGCCTAGGAAAAGATTTTATGAAGAAGTCTTCAGTGGCAATCGCAACAAAAACAAAAATAAACAAATGGGACTTAATCAAACTGAAAAGCTTCTACACAGCTGAGGACACAACAATTTAAACCAAATAGATAACCTTCAGAACAGCAAAAGATATTTTCATGTTACAAATCTGACAAAGGTTTGATAACTAGGATCTATAAAGAACTCAAATTAATCAAGAAAAAAAGAACAAACAATCCTGTCTATCACTGGGCAATAGACATGAACAGAAAGTTCTCTGAGGAAGACAGACAAATGGCTAACAAACATATGAAAAAATGTTCATGGGGCGGCGCCTGTGGCTCAAAGGAGTAGAGTGCCAGCCCCATATGCCAGAAGTGGCGGGTTCAAACCCAGCCCCAGGAAGGGAGGGGGGAGGTTAAGGTGGAGGGAGGGTAATGGGTGGGGCCACACATAAGGTGCATCTTAGAATGGGTACAGGAGAAATTTACTAAATGCAGAATACAAATGCCTACATACAGTAACTAAGAAAATGCCATGAAGGCTATCTTGAACAGTTTGATGAAAATATTTCAGATTGTATATGAAACCAGCACATGTACTCCTTGATTGCACTAATGTACACAGCTATGATTTAACAATAAAAGTAAATTAATTAATTTTAGAAAAAAGAAAGAAATTGAAATAAAAATAAAGGCAATTTTGAGTAGTTAAAAATAAAAAAATAAAAAAAGTTCATTGTCCCCAGTCATCAGAGAAGCGCAAACCAAAACCACTCTGAGATATCACCTAAACCCATAAGATTAGTCCATGTCACAAAATCCCAAAGTTGCAGATGCTGGCACAGATGTAGAAAGAAGGGAACACTTTTACAGTGTTGGTGGGACTGCCTCTTTGGAAAGAAATACAAAGAATCCTCAAAGAACTTAAATTCTAATATTTAAAGAAAGTATTGCAATAGCCCATTTAGCAACTCGGAGTTTTGCTCAGTGTGACATTGTATTATTTTTCTTCTTGAGACCTTCCCTTTTTGGTTGTTGATACAAAATACATATACATGCATATATGTTGTTTAAAGAAAAAAATAAGGCAAACATTTATGAAATCAACACCACACACTCTAGAAATAAACATTATCATTAATTTAAAACCTTCCTGTGAGCTACTTCCTAATCACAAACCTCTCCCTCACCCCCAGAGATAACTACTATTCTGAATTTTGTGATAAATACTGCTTTGCTTTTCTTTGTATCACTTATGTATCCCTAAATCATATACTTTGATTTTGGCTCTTTTGTATTTAAATAGAAGCATACTACACATATTTTTCTGTGATTAGTCTTCTTTTGTTTAACATTATATTCCTGAGAATCACCCATGTTAATAAACACAAGGGTAGTTCACTAATTTTGTTCTATAATATCCCATTGAATGAATAAACCACATTTCACCAATCTACTGATGAACATTTGGATTTTTTTTTTTTTTTTTTGACAGAGTCTCACTTTATCGCCCTTGGTAGAGTGCTGTGGCATCATAGCTCACAGCAACCTCCAACTCCTGGCTTAGGTGATTCTCCTGCCTCAGTCTCCCGAGTAGCTGGGACTACAGGTGCCTGCCACAACGCCCGGCTATTTTTTTGTTGCAGTTTGGCTGGGGCCAGGTTCAAACCCGCCACCCTCGGTATATGGGGCCAGCGCCCTCTGCATTGAGCCACACGTGCCGCCCAGGGTTGTTTTTTATTATTTATTTATAATGCTGCTGCTAAATACTGTGTATGTGTCTCAGGGACTAGAACAGAAGTTTCTCTTGGGAATATTCTTAAGACGTTCAACTGCTATGTCATAGGGTATGCACAGGTTCAAATTTGCTGGGTATTGACAAATTGTCCTCCAAAACAATTATGTCAAATTCACACTTCTACCAAAAGTACTTGAGATTTCCCACTTCACTATTTTCCTCACCAAACCTTGCTATTGCCCAACATTTTTTGGCTAATCTGGTGGATATGCAATAGTGTTTCATTTTTACTTTTTTACTTTGCTTATGCCCAATCACTAAGGCCGTTGAACATCTTTTCATGTTCACTGGTGAGACTTTCTCTTTGGTAAAACAGAGTATCAAGTCACTTGTCCAGTTTTCTATTGCCTTGTTTGTCTTTTTTACTATCAACCTATGGGAATTCCTAATGTTAGTGTATTAGGAATATCCCCCTTAAGATCTCTTTGTCTTGATGTACTACAGCATCACTATGATGTATTTAGCTATGGATTATTTCTTAATTGATCCTACTAGAGATATGTTGGGCTACTCAAATCTGTGGACTGCCACCTCTCATCAATTCTGAAAAATTCTCAGCAATTACCTTTTCAAATTATTTCATCCATATTATAATATCTCTCTCCCTCTTCTGGATCTATGATTAGATAGGTTAGGCTTTCTCACACTAATCTGTCATAATTCTTAACATTTCTTTTATATTTTTTCCATCTATTTTTGTCTGTGGATCTTTTTTTCTCTGAGTTTACTAATTTTCTCTTTAGTTGTTTCTAAAATTTTATTTAAAATCCTACTGGGTCTGCTTCTGTTGTCGGTTGTTACACCAAGTTATTGTTCAAGTTGCCTTGTGTTTGATGGCTAGTTAGTATTGACTGCTCATTTTCTTAAAATTTTGTTTGTGGATAGGAACTGTGGGATGAAGAGTTTCCTCCTTAGAGGATATGCATTTACCATATATACTAAAGTATAAGCCGAGTTTTTTCCGGCACAATATTTGTGCTGAAAAACCCGAACTTGGCTTATACTCGGGTCATATAGGCTGAGCTGAAGAGGTAGGCGGCTGAACTGAACTGTATTCCACTGAACTATTTAACCCACAACTATA
This sequence comes from Loris lydekkerianus, assembly GCA_963574355.1. Taxonomy (NCBI): domain Eukaryota; kingdom Metazoa; phylum Chordata; class Mammalia; order Primates; family Lorisidae; genus Loris; species Loris lydekkerianus. The sequence continues at coordinate 20,025 of CAUYPK010071230.1, read as the reverse complement.
TAACCCACAGCTTGATTACCTGTTAAGCTACGGTTTTCTGCACTTTATTTAAAGTTTTAAAGTTGTAGTTGCTAGTTTACAATTTTTCTTTAGCAATAAATATTGAAAAGCATTTAACCTACTGATTCCTCAATTATTGTAATTGTTTTGGGTATATATTTTTATTTTTGAAATTTACCAGTGGCTGCTGCGTTTTCCACCTCAGCTTATACTTGAGTCACTAAAGTTTTCCCACTTTTTAGGGTAAAATTAAGGGGGTCGGCTTATACTCGAGTATATATGGTATTTCTGCCAGGAACCTGGAGTAATTAATCCCTACTCCAGAGATCATTTCAAATTCATTTCTCAGTTTACAATGTTTTAGAATACACAGGTATTTGAGAGTTCAGGCTGCAAACATGTGCAAGAGACTCCTTGTGATTCCAAATTCTCACCAACAATTTTTTTTCTCTCTATTCAGTGCCTTGGTTCAAATCAGGTCATTTTCTTTGCAGTACCCTGGTGGCAAGGGCAGGGCCAACTAAAAGGAAGAAAAGGGTATTTGTGGTTTACACTGAGGGCATAGCTCTTTGGGATTCCACAATTATGGAAGGGAATCTCCTCTCAGACAGTCTCAGGTCTTTGTCTTTAAGTACCTCATGCCAGTGAAGTTGGTAAATCAATAGCAAATCTGTGTTCAGCAAATGTTCTTTACGGTAAAATTCTTCTGGGTTCCAGCCCTCACTGGGGTTTGAGGTTAATAATCTCTTTCTAATTCAGCAGTATACTTTAAAATATTTAATCAAAAAAGTATTTATCTTTCAAAGATAAATGCTGCAATACTTACGGATGAAATGATATAGCTCCTGAAATTTGCTTTACAATAATACAGAACAAAGAAAGTAGATGGAGTTATAGAGAAAACAAACTTCACTATGATTTGATAATTTTTGAAGCCGGGTAAAGAGTATACAGGGGGATATATGTTTGAAGTTTTCCACAATTACATCCACAAAATCAAGAAGTCTTAAGCCAGGCGCAGTGGTGAGCACCTACAGTCCAATCTCCTTGAAAGGCTGAGGCAGGAGGACTGCTTTAGCCCAGGAGTTCTAGACCAGCCTGGACAACATAGCAAGTCCTAACACTTTTTTAAAAAATCTAGAGAATTTTTAGTTGTTACCAGTGGGAGGATTAACTCAAATTCTTAGCATTCCATATCCCCAAGATCATACCTTTTGATTTACCCCCAGAATTAAACAGTTATGTTTTTTGCCTGCCCTATAATCGTTTGCTATAGTTATCAAGAATTCATTCCCATTCCTTTGATTGTGTTTGCAACTGTTTTCCAATTATTGACTGAAACATAAACTTTTTTTTTCTTTTTAGGAGCAGTAATGACATTAACTCTCATCTTTATATCTGTGCGATATATTTGTCTTACATTAGCACATTCCAAAATTTAAAAGAAAAGCTGTTTTGTGGACAGAATATATAGACAAGGCTGTTAAACATCAAGGAAAATATGAACCATTCCTTTTAAAAGATAGTTGTGATTCTAACATTGTAAATAAAAATTTAAACAAAATTCTTAACCACTTTTAAGCATACTACTGATTAAATTATCTGGAAGAAGAAAACTAGGAGGAAAAAACCCCACAATATTAAAATCATTCTTTACCCAGTCTGTAGTAAAAGGAGCTCCATTTGCCATCAAAATACGAACTTCATCATCTTGACCTGCTCGTGCCGCTTCTAAAAGCTTCTTTCCCAAATCTACCAGGGACATCTAAACAAAACATAGATGTACTGAACATTAAAATCTCCACTTATATATTATGACATGACTTTTTTCCTTTCCAGTATTTATTAATAAGTCAATTCTCAATTATCCCTTCAAAAGGTTGTGGCATGTTTAAAAGATCACACAAAAGCAGTTTTTATTTGGATTTTTAGAATAGATGTTTCCTTTCTCATTGTTTCTCTTTTAATTTCAGAATGTTACTGGAGTACAGGAGTTTCAGTTACCAAATTTGCTTTTGTACATTTTAAGTTGAAGTTATAAGTGTGTCCTTCGCCCAAAACGTGTGCTCTATACAAGTGTGAATTAACCTGACCTCTCCTCTCCACTCCCACCTACTTGATTCTGTTGAGTTTTATATTCATATGTGCACCTACATGTTGATGGACTAGTTCTAATTTAGTATTGAGTACACGTGGTACTTTTTTTTTTAACCATTCTTGCCATACTTCACTTTGAAGAATGGTCCCTTGTTCCATCCAGGTTGCTACAAAAAAAAAAATAATAACAATAAAATACTAAGTCACCTTTTTTATGGCTGAGTAGTACTACATGGTGTGCATATGAATTTACTCATGTATTGATGGGTATTTGAGTTGTTTCCACTTCTTTGCAAGTATGAATTGTGCTGCAATAAACATTTGAGTGTAATGTCTTTATGATAAAATGTCCTTTTCAAAACAGCAATAGGACTTACTGGCACAAAAACAGAGACCTATGGATCAGAACAGAGAACCCAAGGATGAAGCCATCCTCATACTCCCATCTGATTTTTGACAAAGCAGATAAAAACCTTCCCTGGGGAATCACTATTCAATAAATGGTGCTGAGAAAACTGGATAGCCACATGTAGAAGTCTTAAACAGGATCCACATCTCTCATCGCTCATAAAAATTAATTCATAGTGTTTAGAAGACTTAAACATTAAGGCATGAAACTATAAGAATTCTAGAAGAAAATGTTGGAAAAACTCTTATAGATATTGGCCTAGGGAAAGAATTTATGAAGAAGATCCCAAAAGCTATCACAGCTACAACAAAAATAAACAAATGAGGCCTGATCAAATAAAAATGTTTTCTGTACAGCCAAAGACAAAATCAATAGAGTAAATAGACAACTCACAGAATGGGAAAAAATATTTGCATGCTACACATGTACATCTGAAAAGGGCTGATAACCACAATCTACAAAGAACACAAGCAAATCAACAAGAAAAAAACATCAAACAACCTCACTAAAAAGTGGATACTAGATATGAACTTTTTTTTTGAGACAGAGCCTCAAGCTGTCGCCCTGGGTAGAATGCTGTGGCATCACAGCTCATAGCAACCTCCAACTCCTGGGCTCAAGCGATTCTCTTGTCTCAGCCTCCCAAGTAACTGGGCCTACAGGCACCCGCCACAACGCCCAGCTATTTTTTGGTTGTAGTTGTCATTGTTGTTCGGCAGGCCCGGGCTGGATTCGAACCCACCAGCTCTGGTGTATGTGGCTGGAGCCTTAGCTGCTTGAGCTATAGGCGCCGAACCACACTTTTTGTGTGTGTGCGTGGGGGGGTGAGAGTCTCACTTTGTTGCCCTTGGTAGAGTGTCATAGCTCACAGTAACCTCAAACTCTTGGGCTCAAGCAATCCTCTTGCCTCAGCCTCCCAAGTAGCTGGGACTATAGGTACCTGCCACAATGCCGGGCTATTTTTAGAGATGGGGGTTCTCACTCTAGCTCAGGCTGATCTCAAACTTGTGAGCTTAAGCAATCTGCCTGCCTTGGTCTCCCAGAGTGCTAGGATTATAGGCATGAGCCCCAGTGCCTGGCCTGAATAGAAACTTTTCAAATGAAGATGGTTCAATGGCCAATAAACATATGAAAACAAACAAACAAACAAACAAACAAACAACAAAAAAACCCACTCAACATCTCTAATCATCAGGGAAATGCAAATCAAAACTATAATGATGGCTCAGTGCCTGTGGTTACAGTGCCAGCCACATACACCAAGGAAGTGGGGTTTGAACCTGGCCCAGGCCAGCTAAACAGTCGGGTATTGTGGCGGGCGCCTGTGGTCCCAGATACCTGGCAGGCTGAGGCAAGAGAATCACTTAAGCCTAAGAGTTTGAGGTTGCTGTGAGCTGTGACGCCACAGCACTCTACCAACGGGGACATAATGAGACTCTGTCTACCAAAAAAAAACAAAAACAAAAAACTATAATGACATTATCACCTAACTCCAATGAGAATGCTCTTATCAAAAAGTCCTAAAACAAGTGCTGGCATGGATGAGAGAAAGAAACACTTACACACTTTTGGTGGGACTGCAGAAAAAATAACAACCTCTGTGGAAAGTAGAATAGAGATACCTCAAAGATCTAAAAGTAGACCTACCATTTGAACTGGCAGTCCCACTGGTAGGTATTTACCCAAAGGAAAAAAGGGCATTTCTCATTAAGTTTTAACTTAGAAAAAGTTAGTTTGAATTCTCCAAATATAGCTGGTAAAAGAAAAGGTAAACTTGTACGACTTTAAACTGGCAACTAATTGTTTTCACTGGAAAGAGTTACAGCAATAAAATTTTCCATAAAAGGCACAAGATATTGTTCTCTGTTACTGGTGCAAATTAAACTATATCTACCATAATTTTTAGTTTGCAATGGTGAATGTGTTCAGAATTTTAAAGTAAATATTTTTTACCATTGCATATGCAATGTAAATTTAAGTTCTTCCGCAAAAGGGCACAATTCACCTTCAATGAAAATACTGAAAAGATAAATCTAACAGTATTGTGAATATACTATGTGTCTCAATAAGCAGCTAGAAAGAATGCTTTGTATTTTCAACTCAAGATATAGAAAGGAATAATGTCCTAGCCTTAGGTAGGATATATGTGTGTGTACACGTGTGTAACTTCTTGAATAATATTGAAATAAGATGTCAGAAAAAGATTATGACAGGAGGTCACAGGTAAAGAAAGATTTGAATATTATTTGAGATGTCCAAATCCAAGGAAGGACAGTTCTGAGAAGTGTTCAAATCCAGAAAGACTATCTACCTGAAAGACTACTTAATGATGTGATACAGTAACCTAAGGAAAGGCAAATAGGTAGAATTTTAGGCTTGTGGGGAAGAGAAGATATGGAATCCTCAAGATTTATCCAAGAAAAAACGTGCCTGGGGTATAAATTTGTCTCAAAAAATTACATATTCCTTAAGGGTAATCAAGGGAAAATAAGGTATAAAGAGAGGAATGACAGGTTGGTTAGTATATCCGTATCTTTTGTGAACAGCTGTTACAGGTTGAGTACAAAATTCAAACTCCAAAAGTTTTTGAGTACCCATATAACACTCAGAGCATTTCAAATTTTGGATTTTTGGATTAGGGATGCTGAACCAGAAAGTATTATTGAAAATATTTCAAAATCTGGGCTCGGCGCCTGTGGCTCAAGTGGCTAAGGCACCACCCACATACACCTGAGCTGGCAGATTCAAATCCAGCCCAGGCCAGCCAAACAACAATGACGGCTGCAACCAAAAAAAATAGCCGGGCATTGTGGCGGGGCCTGTAATCCCAGCTACTTGGGAGATGGAGGCAGGAGAATCGCTTGAGCCCAGGAGTTGGAGGTTGCTGTGAGCTGTGATGCCACAGCACTCTACGTAGGGTGATAGCTTGAGGCTCTGTCTCAAAAAAAAGAAAAAAAAAAAAGAAAGAAAATATTTCAAAATCTGAAATCCAAAATACTTCTGGCCCTAAGCACTTCAGATAAGGGAAACTCAACCTATATTCAAGATGGGGGAGGATCATATGTACATGTGAGAAAGAAACTGGCAAAGGGAACTTGAAAAGGTTATTTTCTGCCAGAAAGACATGAACTGTACTACATAATTAGAAGGGATATTAGGAAATCTAAAAGGAATAATTATAAGAATAGATATCCCTGAAAGTACATAGAATTATGCTAAAAATTACTATATTTTTTAATTAGATTCTATAAGATGGGAAAAATCAAGTATAGAAGGAATAACCAGAACAGATGCTAACACTCAGAAGCTTGGACAATAATTAAATGTGAAGTATACGTCCAAAACAGGCATTCGTCACAAGGTAGGAAACAATTTCTTGCAGTTGGTCCACTTGCAAAAATAAAGAATTCATAATATATCATATAATGAAGAATAAGAACAACAACCACATGCACTTGTGAGTTTTTTGTTGTCGTTGTTGCATTTTTTTGGCCAGGGCTGGGTTTGAACCCATCACCTCCAGCATATGGGACTGGTGCCCTACTCCTTGAGCCACAGGCACGCCCTCACTTGTGAGTTTTATGTGGTTCTTTTAATAGCTTATTTGTGATACTCACAACACTTTCCACCTGGAATTTCTGATATCCTTTCCTTTTTCTTCCCGTTCTCTACTACCTGGGTGGAGTCACTGAAACCCAAGAATGCCAGTTAATGCTACTCAGGGAACTAACATCTAAAGGGATTACTGATCTCCGATAAAGGATTTTTTTCTAAATAAGACAATAGCTAAATGTAAAAATTAACATCCTATTCAACAAACATAGAACATGCGGTAATAATTTCCCATTAAAGACAGGATAAGGCAAAACAAATAACAAAGAAACAAACAGCTGATCATTCTCCTATAGAAGTACAGTAAAATCTAAACCAGCCAACACTAACATATACAGAGTTTATATTCTGTATAACCAAAATTTAATATAAATCTGGCTTTACAATGAAACTAGACAAGGAGAATGTGGGGAAAAAGAAAACACAGGAGAGTAGAGACTTAAAATGGCAAATTATTGATCTATTTGTAAGAATTATAATAAAACAATGAAGCATATTAACAAGTCAACTTAGTCCATAATTCTCCAACTGTACTAACCATTCAAAACATATCAGTTAAGGACTTAGGATCCTTAAGTTACTCTGATTTTAAAATTCCATGAGCAATACAATTGTGTAATATTAATAGATTAATGTAAATGGATATTTAGAAACCAGATGCTTCTTGGCCAGATGTGGTGACTCAGGCCTGTAATCCCAGCACTTGGGGAGTTTGAGGCAGAAGAACTACTTGAGCCTAGGAACTGAAGACCAATCTGGGCAATATAGCATAGAACAGTTTCTATAAAAAACAATTATCCTGGTATGGTGTCATGCATGTGTGTAGTCACAGCTACTAGAAGGCTGAGGCAGGAGAATCGCTTAAGCCCAGGAGGTGGAGGCTGTAGTGAGCTATGATCACACACATGATCATGTCAGTACACTCCAGCCATTGAAGACACAGTGAGACCATGTCTCAAAACAAAACAAAAAATCAGTAGTTCTTAATAGTAGCAGCACTGCCCCCAAGAGGGCCTTTTCTGTATTTATGGAAGCATTTGGGGGTATTGAAGGTACTCTGCTAGATTTTAATGTGCAAGTGCCAGGGACAGTAGAGGACCAGCATTGGAGGGAACAATCTCAAAGGGCAGAGAACTGTCACATACTCTGTATAATTTTCAAAGGTTCCATTTAATATATCTAAGACTGAAAGCTAACTAACACATAAACAAAATGTATTTTTCAACAGTGTTGATGTACCCAAATAGTCCAGAATGTAACCTACTACATGAATCTATTTGTTTTGTTCAATCAGGTCACCAAAGTCAGTGCTACTTTGGTATCTGTAACACCAATATAACACTGTATCAATCAGCTTATCCAGCCATCACAATTCACAGAGATTTTATGTTCAGGTACAAGCATTTGACCATCTCACTGTGTCATCTACTGTAGCCTGTTTCAGTACTAAAATTTTTTTTGTTTATGGGTAGGGTATTATAGATTTTTATTTTCATTTTAGAGACAGAGTCTTACTTTATCACCCTCGGTAGAGTGCTGTGTCATCATAGCTCACAGCAACGTCCAACGCCTTAGACGATTCTCTTGCCTCTGCCTCCCGAGTAGATGGGACTACAGGCAACCGCCACAACGCCCAGCTATTTTTTTGTTGCAGTTTGGCCAGGGCCAAGTTCGAACCTGCTACCCTTAGTATGTGGGGCCGGCACCCTACCCACTGAGCCACAGGCACTGCCCTATTATAGATTTTTAATTTTAACTCTGGCATGGTGTAATGTATAGTGTATGTCTGGACATGAATCTCCATTTATTTTGTCATCACTCTTGCTTCCTGTAGTCCCAGCTACTCAGTAGGCCAAGGCAGGAGGATTGCTTAAGTCCAGGAGTCCGTGACACCAGCCTGGGTAGTATATATCCTGATGTAATTGAGTCTAGTCCTGGTTTCTGAATTTCTAAATTTCCTACAGATTCTTATCAGCATCCTTGGACAAAGGAGACAATTCCAGAACCCCCAAATCATGTTTTCATTGGTTCCTTCCTTCCACTTGTAAACAGTATCAGGATCCACTTTCTTTTAATTTTTGAATTTGAATATACATCATCTATTTAATAATTCAGATGTGGGATGATGCATTTAACTATAGGTCCTGTGTACTAACATTTTAATATATTTTATTATCAACTGTTTCCCCTTCTATTTTTCCTTTATATAATAATCAAAACATTATGATTTTTGAATTTATGCTGACAGGTAATGGTAACAATGATTTTCATTTCAAGTTAGAAGGGACAATACAAAATTTTTTTATTAAATCATAAACACATAGATCATGTATACATTAATGCATTTATGGGGTACAATGTGCTGATTTCATACAGAATTAACGCTTATGTCATACTGGATAATACAAACATTTGTTATAAAAAGGCAGCAACTGGGGCGGTGCCTGTGGCTCAGTTGGTACGGTGCTAGCCTCATATATGGAGGGTGGTGGGTTGAAACCCAGCCCCGGCCAAACTGCAACAAAAAAACAGCCGGACGTTGTGGAGGGCACCTGTAGTCCCAGCTACTCGGGAGGCTGAGACAAGAAAATCACATAAGCCCAAGAATTAGAGATTGCTATGAGCTGTGACACCATGACACTCTACTGAGGGTGATAAAGTGAGACTCTGTCTCAAAAACAAAAGAAAAAAAAGAAAAAGGCAGCAATCAATCAACCTAATAAGATTGAAAGTCAATGGAAGGAAATACATAGGAAATCAAGCAAGACCAAAATTAAAGATGCTTTAATTTTCTTCCAAGACAAGTAGCAAACTTTAAATAATGAAAATACAAAATGTATGGTTTGGCTCCCGTAGCACAGTGGTTACAGCACTGGCCATGCTCTGAGGCCAGTGCTGTGAGACACCATGGCACTCTACAGAGGGTAACACAATGAGACTATCTAAAAAAAAAAAAAAAAGTACACAGCTATGATTTAATTTGAAAAATTTTTTAAAAAGAAAACACCCATATGTAGCAATTTCACCTAATACCAACCACACATATCATAGATTTTGACTCAGGGATGAACACAGTTGCAGTAAAACAACAAAACTGACCAAGAGGAGCCATAGTTATAGGTAGAGTTCCTAATTTACTCTGCTCAGTATCTATATTAAATTCTTAGACATAAAGTACTATAGTTAAATAAAGTAATTTAAAGCTTTAGCAATAAAAAACATATTGCTTTTTTGGTGTGGCCAATTTAGTTTTCCCCAAATGAAGGGGCATGATTTAATTCAATAAATTATAACCGTTAAAAATTATTTACTGTGGCTCAGCGCCAGTAGCTCAGTGAGTAGGGCGCCAGCCACATACACCAAGGCTGGTGGGTTTGAGCCCAGCCCGGGCCTGCTAAACAAAAATGACAACTGCAAAAAAAAAAAAAAAAAAAAAATAGCCAGGCGTTGTGGCGGGCCAGCTACGCGGGACGCTGAGGCAAGAGAATTGCTTGAGCCCAAGAGCTTGAGGTTGCTGTGAGCTATGATGCCACAGCTCTCTACCGAGGGTGACATAGTAAGACTGTCTCAAAAAAAAAAAAAGTTATTTACTGAAAATAAACTCTGTATGGTACTAAATGCCATCTAGTTTAATACTCCTTTCTTCTTGAGAAAACAAAAACTCACTGAAATAAATTCCATTTTTATATTCTTACCATATCTAAAAAGCTTATCACAATCTGACACAAGCCAGCTTTTCTAACTCCAAGTAAAATGTATTTTAATAAGATCTACAGGGGAACTTCCAAAATGTCTGCCGACTAGCTAACTAGGCTCTGAAGTACAATGCATGCTCACAGGGCCATCTAGTGGCAACAGGAATTACTACCAATAATCACAATTCCAGCTTCAACTATTTTGTTTTATTTTGAATTCCTATAATCAGCTCATAGAGTTGTGAGGACTATGGCATCTACTGGACAGCAAAAATCTCTATAAAACTATAAAACTGCAAAGCACTAGTTCCATGTTAATGGTTACTAGTACTTTTAAAAAAGAATATGAAGGCTCTGTGCCTGTAGCACAGTGGTTACAGAGCCAGCCACATACACCGAGGCTAGCAGGTTCCAACCTGGCCCAGGCTAGCTAAACAATGACAACTGCAACAAAAAAATAGCTGGGTGTCGTGGCAGGCACCTATAGTCTCAACCACTTGGGAGGGTGAGGCAAGAGAATCGCTTAAGCCCAGGAGTTTGAGGTTGCTGTGAGCTGTGATGCTACGGTACTCTACCGGGGAGATTCTGTCTCAAAAATAATTAAATAAATAAATTATATATATAGATAGATAGATAAGTAAATAAATGTTAATTAAATAAAAAAGAATATGAAAATGGCTTAGCACCTGTATGTAGCACAGTGGTTACAGCGCCAGCCACATATACCAAGGCAGGTGGGTTCAAACCCAACCCAGGCCAGCCAAGGAACCGGAAGTTATGGAGGGCACCTGTAGTCCCAGCTACTTAAGAGGGGAGAATTGCTTAAGCCCAAGAGTTTGAGATTGCTGTGAACTGTGACGCTACAGCACTCAACCAAGGGCAACATAGTGACACTCTTGTTTCCAAAGGAAAAAAAAGACTATGAATTTAAAAAATGTTTTCCAAGCACAGTGGCTCACACACGTAATCCCAGCAACTAACTAGAAGACTGAGGCAGGAGGTTCACTTGAGGCCAGGATCTAAATACCAGCCTGGGCAGAAACCACAGTTTTAAAAATAAAATTTTTTAAATTTGTCAGGTAAGGTGGCAGACATCTGTAGCCCCAGGTATTTAGGATACTGAAGTAGAAGGATCACTTGAAACCAGGAGTTTGAGGCTACAATGAACTATGATCCAGCCTGGGCAACAGTGCAAGACTATGTCTCTTTTTTAAAAAGTGGGAAGGGGGGGAAGGGAGAAAAAGGGAAAAAAATGAAAAAGTTCCTAGCACCTTGCCAAGTCTTTATATTGTATCATTTTATCTTAAGGGCCTTACCAAGATCCTTATTGTCTCCATAAAGAACAGGAAGCAAGTGAAAAGTAAAAAGATTTGCCAAAGAACACTAGTTTGATCTGAAGATAAGACCCACATTCTTAACCCTTCTTGTGTTCTAAATTAAAGAACACTGGGAGTCTGCTGGGATTAAAGGAGAATGCCCTCTGGGGATTTAAACATAGTCTCTTCTTATTTAATTCCTTTGAAAAAGAAAATCATTGGCCAGGCTTGGTGGCTCACACCTGTAATCCTAGCATTCTGGGGGGCCGAGGCGTGTGGACTGCTAGAGCTCAGGAGTTTGAGACCCAGCCTGAGCAAGACAGGACATGTTTCTACTAAAATAAAATAGAAAAACCACCCAGGTGTGGTAGTGTACTCCTGTACTCCCAGCTACTCCAGGGGCTCAGGCAAGAGGATCGCTTGAGCCCAGGAGTTTGAGGTTGCTGTGAGCTATGTATGACACCATAGCATACATCTCTATGAGGAGGGGAGGAAAATCATCATATGAACTCTGGTATATTTGAATTTTCCTCATCCCCATTTTACCTAGTGGGCCCCCCCCTTTAAAAACAAAACTGAAAAATATGACATTTTCAAACATAATCTTTAAAAAAAAATTATCTCCCATGTGTCCTTTTTTCAGAAAACCACTAAAAGATGTGCTCCATCAAAACCATGATTAAACCAGAATAATCAAGGGCTTCAGGAAATAAAGAAGCCAATCAATGTAAGTAAAATGGAAGAGGGTACCCAAGATAATAGTGAAGGGAGACCCCAAGACAGCTGCTATGCCAAAGACCTAGACAGCAAACCCAAATTGGAGCCAGAGAATAGAGGTCCCAAGAAGGAGGTGTCCAAGGAAAAGACAAGTTGGTAAATTTCCTAAGAAGAGAGTGAAACTTCTATTGGAGAGTTTAGGAAGGGTTAATAAAGGAAACAAGAAAACAAAAAACTAGACAAATTATTTTTCAGAAAAAAAAAAAACAACAAACAAACAACCTTATACAACAGGCTCTGCGTCTGTGGCTCAAGCGGCTAAGGCTCCAGCCACATACACCTGAGTTGGCAGGTTCGAATCCTGCCCCGACCCACCAAACAACAGTGACAACTACAACCAAAAAAAAAAAAAAAAAAATAGCCAGGCGTTGTAGCGGATGCCTGTAGTCCCAGCTACTTGGGAGGAAGAGGCAGGAGAATCACTTGCGCCCAGGAGTTAGAGGTTGCTGTGAGCTGTGATGCCACAGCACTCTACCCAGGGTGACAGCTTGAGGCTCTGTCTCAAAAAAAAAACAAAAAAAAAACAAAAAAACTTACACAACAAAGAGGTATGGTTTGTATTTCCCTTACGTATAGATATGGATTACTTAAGAATAATCATTTCAGGATTGTGATGACACCTGAATACTAATCCAAACAAAATTTTCAATGTAATTTTATTGTGAAGGGCAAGTTAAAATATGCTGAAGCTTCATCTTCTTAAGTAGATATTCAAGAGATATTGAATATGGAAAAATAAACACCATGTGCTTGTTATTTAGAAATATGGAGGGAAATACTAGGGAAAAAAGAATTTATAAAATGGAGACCTTTGGGTTCAGCCACTGTGGCTCAACCAGCTAAGGTACCAGCCACGTACACCTGAGCTGGCGGGTTCGAATCCAGCCCTGGCCCGCCAAACAACAATGATGGCTGCAACCAAAAAATAGCTGGGCGTTGTGGCAGGTGCCTGTAGTCCCAGCTACTTGGGAGGTGGAGGCAGAAGAATCGCTGGAGCCCAGGAGTTGCAGGTTGCTGTGAGTTGTGATGCCACAGCACTCTACCCAGGGCAATAGCTTGAGGCTCTGTCTCAAAAAAAAAAAAAGGAAACCTTTGGGAAAGAGGTTTCTGGGTAGAAGGAATGATACAAATGACTACTGGGTTTTTATCATAAACCTTATTATTTTTCACTTTTTCATGGCATGTATACGTTTATAAAAGATTACAGTAAGTAGACACATGTTCATTGTACTTAAGAATTAAATAGTTCAAATTCATCCCATACCTCCCTGTACTCCTACCCCCCAGAAACAGCCATTATTTAAATGTTTAGCATATATCTTTCAGATATTTTTTATGCATATAGAAACACACATACACACAATGCTCACTTTTTTCTACAAGTATTTTAATTTAAAGGTTTATTTGCTTAGTTTTTAAACAAAAACACATATTGCTCTTCAATTTTCTTTTTTTTTAATTTAATATGAATCCTTTTGTTTTATCAGTGACATGTTTCTATGTCAGTACACACAGATCTAAACATTCTTTTTACTGGCTGCACAGTATTACAGAGTGTGGTAGACTGAATTCCACACACACACCCCCACCCTCACACATACACCAAGATGTCTAGATCCTAATTCCCAGAACCTGTGAATATGCTACCTTGCATGGCAAAAAGCAGCTGTGATTTGTATATGGGATTATACTAAGGATCTTGAGATTGGAGGATTATTCTGGATTATCCAAGTAGGCCAAACGTAATCACAGAGTCCCTACAAGAGTTAGGCAGGTGCGTAGAGTAGGAGATATGACAATGGAAGCAGAGGGTCACCATGCAAGAGAAGGAAGGAGAGATCAGACATTTAAAGACTGTTGGCCTTGCAAGTGGAGGATGAAATCACAAGCCAAGAAATGCAGACATTCTTTACAAGTTAAAAAAAGGGAAGGAAACAGATTCTCCCCTAGAGCTTCTAAGGAACACAGCCCTGTCAAAATCTTAATTTTAGGTCTTCGGACTTTCAGATTTATAAAATAATAAATTTATATTGTTTTAAGGTACTAAGTTAATAAATTTATATTGTTTTAAGGTACTAAGTTTGTACTGATTTGTTATAGTAAACAGGAAAAAGAAGTACATGGAGGATGGTTTCAAATGTTTTCATTTTTACAAATAGTGCAAAATACACATACACATAACTGTTTTTTTTTTTGGAAAGTGTCTCACTACTTCGCCCTACAGAATGTGGTAGATTGAATTCTACCATGGTGAATTTAGGTAGAGTGCCGTGATGTCACAGCTCACAGCAACCTCAAACTCTTGGGCTTCAGTCAGTGGTTCTCAACCTTCCTAATGCCGTGGCTCTTTAATACAGTTCACAACCCACAGGTTGAGAACTGCTGGCTTAAGTGATTCTCTTGCCTCAGCCTCTCAAGTAGCTGGAACTACAGGAGCCTGCCACAATGCCCGGCTATTTTTTGGTTGTAGTTGTCATTGTTGTTTTGGCAGACCCCGGCTGGGTTTGAACCTGCCAGCCCCGGTTTATGTGGCTGGTGCCTTAGCCACTGAGCTATAGGTGCCAAGCCAATAACTTAGCACTTTTTAAGGAATTACTATGAGAAGTAGGATTGCTAGTTTTAAAACACATTTTAATTGTGACAGATGCTGCCAAATTATCTACCAAAAATTTTTGCCAACTTACACTCCCCCCATCAGTATACAATAATTGCTTCTCCACAAATGTCCTACTTCCCAAAGCCAGAACCTGGAACTGAGAGCTAAGTCTTCCTAAAGTCAAGGCCAAGGATTCAGTGAAGTCATACTCCCAAAGATGATGAAAAACTTCCTTCAAGATAACTCTTTTTTCAGGAATTGTGACCCCAAGACATCCCACTACCACAGGAGGATAGTACAAGTAAACAATACTTTTCCTACTGGGAGTTGGGGGGAAAACACTCTATGGTTTCTCCCATGGCACTTAGCAGTGAAACCCTGCTCAAAACTGTGTGTTCCACAAAGGGAACATTCCTTCTCAGGGAACCTTTTCCTTTTCTAGTGCCTACCTTTGCTGTCTAAAACATGGAACTTCATTTGATCCACTAACTCACCAATTATTAAATGATGATAATGTGTATATATATTATAATGACATTTAGAGAAAGACAATGTCAGATAGCCTCTCTATGTAAATACATACACAGTTTAAGAATTTTATGCCTATTAACTCATTAAATCCGAAAATACTATAAAGTAGAAATTGTTATCATCTTACAGATAAGAAAATTGAGGCAGAGGTTACAATGGCCAGTATCATACTGCTGATGAGGATTTTGAAGCAAGGCAGCTGACTCCAGAGTCCATGCTTATGGTACCTATGCAAATACTCCGTGGTCTGAGTCCTCCTAGTGACCACAGGCCCAGATGGCCCCACTGAAGACATGCACCATAAGTGCTACTCCATGAGCTAAACACTGCTATCTCTACCCACCTAATCATTCCACATAGAATACAGAAGTGGTACAACAAAACCTGGCATCAAATTATACTTTTGTCAACAGAAAAGAAGCCATACTCTGTAAAATAATTTAAAGAGGTTTATTTTGGGCCAAATCTTAGGACCATGACCTGAAGCCACACTCAAGAAGCCTTGACCAAGTGGACTTTCTGTGCAGAAGTTATAGTTTGGTTTTACACATTTCAAGGAAACCGGAATTACAGATAAAGTTATAAATCAATACATGCAAGGTGTATTCTGGTTTGTACCGAAAAGAGCAATATCTCAATGCAGGGTCTTACAGGTTATAGAAAGGTTTAAAAGCTGATATTGGCTAAAGGATTATACTGTGTCTAACAGATCAGGAATCAGTGAAAAGAAATACTAGAGATAGAATCTGTTAATCAGAGACAAACTACAGGACATATCTCCAGCTTAAGTGGCTTGTTATGTATGCTGAGGACCTGCAGGTATGTCTTTCCTAGCCTTAGGCCTGTTAGCAAGTCACAAGGAACATCTCAAGGAAAGCAGGGGGACATGAGGAGGCATATCTGATCTCTGTTCTCATTACCATCAACTCAATTTTAGGGGATTCCCCTGGCTATTCCTCAGTTGCTGTGGATGAGGGAACCTTAAAATTTTATTTTAGTAGCTCGACACAGCAACTCAAACCTGTAATTCCAGCACTTTGGGAAACTAAGACAGAGGACTGCTTGAGGCTGCTAGGTAAGAATAAGGAGGGAGAGGCACAGATGGGACTAGGAGATGCATTGTCTACTACAGGAAATAAACTGAGAAGAGTCGTCTCGCAAAAAAGAATAGATGACATGTCAAGGGACTTCCAAGGACTGAACAGATCTTTGGTCTATGCTGGGGGTCTCCAAGATCTGACCAACCAGAGGGAGAGAAACCACAAAATGGAGATATGACCAAGGCCACAAATGAGGGTCTTTGGAACGCATGTGCAAGCAAGGTAATAGTGTCCTTAAGTGAACTACCCTCATTAACATACTAAAAACCACACCCACCAGTGCCATGACACTTGACAAATACCATGGCAATCCCCAGAATTTGCCTTACAAGGATAGAGAAGTGGATGATTCCTCATTCTAGGAATTCTCTTTTTCAAAATACTCACAAATATTTCACTCCCAGCTTAGCATATTATTAGGGATTAGAATAAAAGGACAGACCCTGGGCGGTGCCTGTGGCTCAAAGGAGTGGGGCGCCAGCCACATGTGTCTCAGGTGGTGGGTTCAAACCCAGCCCCGGCCAAAAACTGCAAAAAAAAAAAGACAGACTCCAATGCTGTTCCTTATTAGAGCAGTCTGCTCTCCACCGACCTTGAGAGTGTACTATCCTTTCTATACCCTGCACTATTATAATTCCTGGCATTTGGCTTGCTTACAATTGTTCGTCTAGCTTATGTTTTGCAACTCAGTACTAGTAACCATTCTTCCATACAGGGAACCAGGGAACACAGACCTGACATCTGGTCCCCACCCCTGACAAAAACAGGAGTTTGAGACCAGCTTGAGCAATATATTGATACCCCATCTCTATAAAAAGTTAAAAAATTAAGCCTAAGCAACAGAGCAAGACTCTGTCTACAAAAAATAATAATAGAAAAATTAACTGAGTGTGGTGGCACACATCTGTAGGTCTAGATTCTCGAGTATCTGAGGCAGGAAGATCACTTGAGCTAGGAGTTGAAGAATGCAGTACACTATAATAATACCTGTGAACAACCCCTACACTCCAGCTTGGGCAACAAAGCAAGACCTCATCTCTAAAACCTAATTTTATTTCTTTTGAGACAAGAGTCTTATGTCACCCTTGATAGAATACTATGGTGTCACAGCTCACAGCAACCTCAAACTCTTGGGCTTAAGAGATTCTCTTGCCTCAGCCTCCCAAATAGCTAGGACTACAGGCACCTGTCGCAACACTAGGACAATAGGCGCCTGTCGCAACGCCTAGCTATTTTTTTGTTGCTGTTGTTGTTTAGCAGGCCCAGGCTGGGTTCAAACCTGCCTGCCTCAGTGTATGTGGCCAGTACCCTAACCACTGAGCATGGGTGCTGAGTCTAAAAATTTTTTTTAAAAACTAATTTCACCTGTTTTTTTTTTCTTAATGCAGTTAGTAGAAAATTTTAAATTAAATGTATAGTTCACGTTGTATTTCTATTAGACAGAGGTGTTCTAGGGCCATTAATCAAAACTTCTTGAAGTAATTAACTTTAGAACTCACTAGAAGTCACGACAATTTAAAGTAAGATATAAGGGGAATTTTTTTTTAAAAAAACTGCACATGATGAACTATCCTGGTTAAGACTCTGGATAGGGGCTCGGCACCTGTAGCTCAGCAGCTAAGGCACCAGCCACATATACAGGAAGCTAGCAGGTTCGAATCCAGCCGGGGCCTGCCAAAACAGCAATGACAACTACAACCAAAAAATAGCTGGGCATTGCAGCGAAGGCCTGTAGTCTCAGCTACTTGGGAGGCTGAGACAAAAGAATTGCTTAAGCCCAAGAGTTTGAGGTTGCTGTGAGCTGTAACGCCACAACACTCTACCCAGGGTGAAAGATTGAGAAGTTAACAAAAAAAAAAAAAAAAAAAAAAAAAAAAAAAGGACTCCAGATAGGTTTTCCATAAAAACTATAGAAGGACATGGCCTTTATCCTTGTAAGACTTCACAAGTTCACTTGGAAATGAAAGGATCTGTGGATTTTACTAAATTCTCTTGCTCTGTGCAATCTACTGTGCCCTCACCCTATTCAACTACTAGTTTCTTTTAAACCACACATATTTATCCCTGGAAGGGAAGGAGGCTTGAAAAGAGAAGGCTTAAAACTCTACTGAAACCACCTAGTAGGAAGTATAACTTACCTGCTTACTACAGAAGTAAAGCCAAGAAACTGCTGGCTATCACAAGTCGCAACAATGAACAACCAATGTGCTACTCAACAAAAAGATTGCACATACTTTCATCTTTTCTTCCCATGATTTCTCATATTCATCCTTTCCTCTCTACTACCTCTGTTCATACCTACTCATTGCCTCATACCTTGAACATCACAATGGCCTCTCAGCTGACCTAACTCTAGTTTCTCTATCCTGCTGCCAGGCAATCCACCTAAAATACAATTTCACTCAATCAAACATTTCTATATGTGAACTTCTCTCTACATAGTACCTGCCCTCAAAGAATTCACCACCTAGTAGAGAAGACATACATCTTATGATTCCTTTATCCAAATCTCTATCAAGGCAACCATTATGATGAGCAGTTTATCAATATGTAGTAGAATTAAAAATGTGTCTACTGGGCGGCACCTGTGGCTCAGTGAGTAGGGTGCCGGCCCCATATGCCGAGGGTGGCGGGTTCAAACCCAGCCCCCGCCAAACTGCAACAAAAAAATAGCCGGGTGTTGTGGTGGGCGCCTGAAGGCCCAGCTGCTCGGGAGGCTGAGGCAAGAGAATCACATGAGCCCAAGAGCTGGAGGTTGCTGTGAGCTGTGACACCATAGCACTCTACCAAAGGGCCATAAAGTGAGACTCTGTCTCTATTAAAAAAAAAAAAAAAAGTGTCTACCCTCTGACTTAGGGATTCTACTGCTTGGTAGCTACCCTCTCTTTTACTCTTAAACACATAAACAAGGAAAAGAACATGTATGAGAATGTTTATAACAGAAGAAAAAGAAACCACAAATAACCTAAGTGTCCATCAACAGAGAAAAACTTAAATTTTCATCATAAAATTTTTCCAATAGTCCGGGCCTGGTGGCTCATGCCTGTAATCCTAGCACTGTGGGACACTGAGACACCCAGGTGGATTGCCTGAGCTCACGGGTTCCATCCTGAGCCAGAGCAAGACCCTACCTCTAAAAAATAGCTGAGTGTGTGGCAGGCACCTGTAGTTCCAGCTACTCCGGAGGCTGAAATAAGAGAACCACATTGATTTGTTGAAGAGAATGGCCACTTCACATTCTGAATTTTTCTGTTGCTTCCGCAAAAAAAGCATTTAACTTAAGTCCCCTGTGTCTTATAAACTAAAAGTTAATTTTAAGTTTGATTAAATTCAGATTTTAAATTTTGGACAAAAAAGTTCATTATCAATATATTTGACATTGAATCACATAGGAAGAATATTTTTTGTTTCTTTTTTAATTATATTAAGATTAATAACTAGGCTAGTAATAACCTCATTTCTACTATAACATTACATTGTTTTACCTTGAGACCAACTAGTAATGTGCAGAGTGATATTCTGGCCCCATGTGTCTATACAATTGCCAATTAAACATTTTTCTAACAAGTTAGCAACCATTAATGATTGTGACTCAAATCAGTTACTATAACAAGTTGTGACTTTCTAATTCTATAATTCCTTCTATATTTGTAATTTCGTATTCCTCATTAACTATAATATAGTTTATACTGAAAAGGCAGTTCAAATGTATCGTTCTTCTTAAATATCAATTAAGAGTAAGGAATGGATAGGTATAACAGCCACCTCCATATGTTGTTTTGATTATTATATACTTATATTCTCGATAAGGAAAAAGGAATTATTCACCTAATTCCTTTTGATGTTTAAATGATCCCAATCTTGGCCAAGAATGTTTCAATTTGGCTTTTAT
>CAUYPK010071226.1:0-20609 GCA_963574355.1 Loris lydekkerianus | reverse complement strand
ATTCCATACGTATCCCCATTTCCACACAATGAGGTTGTGGACATATTAGGAGGAAACAGCTTTGATTTTCTCAGGATTTTCTTGATTTAACTATATTTAACATTAACCTCCTCCTTTTTTGGCAGGTTTTGATATTTTATTTAAAAACTTATAAAAATGGGATACTATAGTGTCTTACAAAATGTGTTGAAAAGATTCCATACATATCCCCATTTCCACACAATGAGGTTGTTTTCACATATCGCTGGGGAAATACTAATTTACCAAAAGAGATATAGAAATGAGTATGCTGCTTTTCAGGGTTGCACCTCCACCAGTTGTCTCTAACTTACTGATATTTAGATACATTTTGAAATTGATTTGATGGTTCCAGATGGAAGTCATTTCATGCGATACCTACCTGATAACAGAAGACACACATACAGCAGTCTAGTCAATACTACATGCATTTCATTATTCAACATAATAAAAATAGTGATAGAGTCCCTGAAAGTTAATGAATTTTTAAGTTTCTAGATGACCATGAAGAGAAATTATAAAGACTTTCATTTATAATTTCTCCTTAGGAAACAATGTATATATAATACCACTTTAGTGTTGTCACCTGACCAGAATTTCATAGCAAGTTAATGAACAACAGAGCTCTGATTTAAAAACACAGTCTTGTGTGTAAATTTTGGTTTATTCCAAAACCAGGCTTTATTTCCTTTCATCTCCCTAGATTAGTGTTTCCTAATGCATCAGATAAAGAGATAAAGAATAAGTAAATGCATCTCTGAAAGCCGTTCTTATTTAAAGACGTTTCTTTTGTGTTGCAACACGAAGTTGAGCATCTTGTATGAGCTAGAACCTGATTGAACTGCAGAGAAGTACGTAATTGCAAGTCTCATAAAAATTTGGATGTCTTTAATTATGATTCAAAAGCAACATAAAATTAAAGAAACATTAAAATAAATACTAAGAGAAAGTGATACAGCGATTGACTAAGCAAAAAAAAAAAAAAGTAAAATTTGAAACTACTAATATAAAACAGGATAAAATTGAAAACATGTTTTAAAAGATAATAATCTTAGTAGCTTTTAATTGACAGAAATTTTTTGGTAACAAAAGGTATTTATTTATTTGTCCTCAAGTGTCTGACTCAAAAATTAAAATCTGCTTTCCTTAAGCTAAAAAGAAAGACGAGAGGACATTAGAATGTTATAAATGTGTACACTCAGTAGCCTATGATCTTATTTGAACCTTCTAATTCTTAAAGATAATTTATTTTTATTTACTTGTCTTATTTATACATCACTGATTTTACTTGTTAAAATCAAATTCACTGACAGAAATCTTTGTGGGACAGTTGAGAATTCCCTAAGAAACATAAGCTGAAGTTTATCATATTCTAACACAATACATACACAAAGAAAACAGTACCTAAATGTGCCAGTATCTTATGCCAGGGACAAAGTATCAAGAGGCAGTTTTCCTAGAAGACCAGAAAATGATCTATTAAAGCAGTAGACCAACCGTATCATTCTTCTGTGCACAGAGTCTGCATTTTATTGTCTGTCTAAATGTCTACAGAATAATAACTTCAATTGGGATTTATTATCTGTTTTCTCATTATACGTACTTTCTGTCTTTTTCATGGCAAAATGTATACTTTCAATTCCACATTATGAATAATAAACTGCTAACCATTTTTAGGGAAAACATAATTTGCTAAAAATATTAAGCAAAAATAATTTTCATTAGATAATTGTTTTTCTGTATCTTTACAATCTTCAATTTCTATTATGCCATTGATTATTAAATTTAAAGGGCACTAGGAAAATCTATTCAAAATGTGATTTATACAGAGGAAAAGATTTCATGTTTCAAAGGCCTGCTTTATAAGTTAATTTATGTTCCACAAGACAATGTTGTGACTGACTCAAAATTTACAGTTTTTCATGGGGCAATCTAATGAGACAGAGGGCAATAAGAGGCCAGAGTCTTCTCTGTGGAGTCCAAGCTCTGCTCTCTTCCTGGGGGAGGAGACTGAGCCCAGCCATGGTGGTGCTTCATTTCCCATCCTTTGTAGTCACTTCATATATTAGATTCCAACTGAGGTGGTATAATCAAACCTCTGAAAGAACAACTGGTACATTTCCACTTCTTTCGCAACTGCTGTGTTTTGATGGTGACTTACATTGATTACTCACGGAAACATTAATGTCCATATCCGTGTTAGAAAGCTCAACAAAGCCAACCAGAGGTGGAGAACAAAATAGGGCTTTCATTTTTTTTTTTAAGCAAATGAATCCTTTAATACTATCACTTCTGTATTGCATTATTGCTCTACTATTCTTTATCTTTCTGACCATTTTCACTAGCACACCACCACCAAAACACACAAGCACAAGGATCTGCTGTGATATGTCATGACCAAGGTTAGGGCCCATGAATCAGAATTTTAACAAGCAGGGCCCAGGGAATCTTCATTTTTATAAAGGAAATAAAAGTTTGATGAACAGTAAGCTATTTGGTCACATGCAAGTCTTTCCTCCCAAACACAGACAGAAGTATAACCTTAATTCCCTAGTTAGGATCTGAGAATATCCTAAAATGTATGATCAATTAATAATTCTGATAATTTAAACCACAATAGACCAGATTAATATATAATTTCAATAACATCACTACATACATAGTCTTTATGAAAATTTCCCCCAAATAATATTTAGTTATATCTCATTTTAAGTTATTAGAAATGTAAAGGCTAACATCTATCCTAGCTATTGATCTATCCTAGCTATTGATGTCTGTTGATTAGTAAGTACATGCCAAGTATTTTATTTTGCATAGTATAATGTAAGCCTGTCCTATTGTCTACAGGATTTCATTATCCACTATTACTGCAATAAAGTGCAATACTCCCAAACAAGTGACTTTAAAATATTATTTTGAATATTTCAACATCACAAAGCTTGTACTGTTTGTAACTAGATATGTTTTCAGTGGATATAGAAATAGCTGTTAGTGGTGATTTGAGGTTTCATAAAATACAGAGCAAATGGAAACAAAATAACTTTACATTTATTTTATTTGATTTAGAAAAATAGGGAAGATTTGAAAATTAAAAATCTGACTTTTATATTTATGTGAATTGGCAGGAGAGGTGAAAGGTATCTGACCTATTTAATGTCTTTTCTGAAATGTGGTTGTAGTTAGAATTAAATACTTGGCAGGACAATAGGCTCATAAACCTTGGATGACTTGAGAACTTCATTTAAACACAGAAAATGGTAATGGAGACATGAATTTTGTCTTTAGTTTTTAATTTTAGACTATATGAAAGATTAAAAATGAGAAAGACAAATATATGGGAGGGCAAGAGTTGCATTCAGGAAAAAACCAGCTCATGGCAAAATTGATAACTAAAAAAAAAAAAAGTGCCAGATAATTGTTCTTATAAATTCTGGCAAATCAGATAATAACAATGTGTAATATATATTCATGTAATACTGCTTTAGTATACATATATATCTGATATTCCTGAACTTGATCTTTAAAGGAATTGTCACCTTACCATAGTCACCATTGTTCTTTGCTTGTTTTGTTTTCTTTTGTACAGCTGGGGAAAATGAGCAGAATTAACTTATTCAGAAATTCAGTAAAAGAACTAAGAAAAGAATTGTCTTTACTCTTGGAATTGATTGGTTTGTGTCCTTTTTTACTGTTCTGTAAAAGAAGCCAAATTTGAAAATTAAGTAATTAATTTAAAATATAAACAACTAGAATTTTTTTCTTTTGAGTTATGAAATATTGGATGTGACAAAGGACAGCTGTGGTGTGTGGACTCCTACAAAATCATGTTTTAAAGCAAATTTTAAGGAGCTCAAAATCATAGCAGAAAACTCGTAACATGAAAATTATGTTTTAGTTTCAAGTTTCACAAATATTATGAACATTTTCAATAAGGACTCTCAGTAGTCAATTCGATGCTGTCACCCTAGGTTTGGGGGATATCTCTCAGTGCCAACAACATTGATCCCATGACCTCCTCCACCTGGGAAAACAAATTAAGCCAGGTTAGCCATTGGTCTCACATTCTTTATCTTTCTTATAGATATAGATATAGGTAATTGTTTTTCTATATCTTTATTATGGCAGAACATCAACCTTCCAAAGTTTCTCTTTGTCTAGTATTGGAGAGCATCTGATTACATGTCCAGCGGCACTAAGAATGATCAGGACCATGGCTAGCTCCTTGCAGAGTTGCTTTCCACACACTGCTTTGCCCATTCCTCCAATCCTCATGTTTGCCAGTTGGGTAAGTACTCAGAGCATGATCTGGGTTTATACTCCTGGTGCTGCTGCACTGTTCTGGGACAAAGGTTCAAGGCTGCAGTGAGCTATGTTTGTGCCACTGTACTTCAACCTAGGCAACAGAGTGAGACCCTATCTCAAAAACAACAAACAAAAGTAGATTAAAAATAATAATTTATTTTATTTATTAAAATATTATTAGAGAAGAAAGTCAGTAAAATATCCTATATTTTAATAGGAATAAAATATAGAAAAATAATTCCAGTGCTAATGTTTGTACAAGAAAACTAGTCAACAGGCTGTGGTTGTTCTTACAAAATCCATTCACAAGTATATTAGGGGGGTAAACCTGAGAGAGTGTGAAGAATGAAAGTACCAGGAAAAGAGTGAAAATAAAAGCAACTCCAGAGTATCTAAATTTATGGGCAATATTTGTAGTTCAGAACTTAGTTATATAAATGGGGTTTGTAAAAAAATATATAAAGTGAAAAATTATAAAAACATTGTAAAAGAGAAGCAGAATGGTGCCACGGTTAAAAGCAGAAGTCAGGAGAAAACCAGCCCTGTGCCTGAATCGCATTACTCCTGGGCAATAATTTGGATGGTTTATTTTTAACCTTTTGAAACCTGCTTCTTCTTCAATAAAATGAGTATTAGAGATTTAAAAGATAAGGTAAATTAAAAAAAAAACATGCATGGTGCCTAGAGAATGTTTAATATTCAATAAATGACTAGGGAAAAGAAAGATAAAAATTAAACCAAGTGTTAGACATTTAATTTACTCACATTAATATATGGTTAAGGATGTGTGTGGTTCATCTGGCACATATTTGCCTTCTGATTCAGAGCAAGAGAAATAAGATTGAATTATTATCTTTTTTCTTCATTAGTACCTTTTCTGTAATTTATATTTATTAAATGCTTACTCTAGGAGATAATATACTAGATATTTTGCAAGCATAATCTTATTTAATGCCCTCTGTACACACACACACACACACACACACACACACACACACATACATTTTCCTTACCATTATTATTCACATTTTACAACTGATTTTCCTAACATCATATACTTAGCCTGTAACTTAGCCCTTTACAATCCCAGAAACTGATTTTGGCCTACTGTATCTTTTGTTGATTTCAAATAATATTCAGATTGAATCCAGAGAAGCTAATGAAAGAAGTATATTAACTAAAGTATGAAAAATGCATAGCACTAAAGTGCATGTAAATTACTTATCATTGGAAATCACCAAAGGAAGAGGGATTTTTTTCTTACAAAGAAGATGTAATTGCCAAGGAAACAAGTGAACTGTGAAGATGGAAGGAAGGGGGTAGCGAATGCACAGGCACTTTGACTTGAGAGGTGTGCACCGGGGGCTGATCCTCGCACAGAGAACCGTCTTCATTATTCACCTTGCAAAAGAGAACTTCTGCCTTGATATATAAACAATTACTTGAAGATACCCCAAGCCATTTCTTCTTTCCTGCCTTGGTCATTGATGTGAAAAAAAACAGGACGCCTGGGGCAATAGGAGTGAATTTGTCTTTATGGCAGTAAAGCTAAGGACCTCTCTGAGGTGTCAAATTCAGTAAGTCTGAGTCACAGTAGGGCTTCTTGTTATAAGTCTTGAATTAATTGTCCATATTGTTTATACCATGTTAAATTGAGCTTGATCTTAATGAAAGCAAAGCCTCCTGAATGACCCAAGTTTCCAGCACTGTGTAAAAATCTTGAATAATCAAATGTGAATTAACTGTGCTAAATCTTTAATTTGACTTTTTTTCTATACTATACATACAACCTTATTATCTTTTTTCCTGAGGAGACACATATAATAATTTCAGAGTAGAAAAATATGAAAAGTTGTTCTTACACAAAAACTATTTTTATGTATGCCTAAATTAACAAAAATGCCCATAGCAAAAAAATGAAAAATCCAGCAAAAATAATTTCACAGATGTGCAAATTTTCCATGTGTCTCTAATTATATTTCCCATAAAGTGAATATCATTTTTCATATTTAGAGCAATACCATACCAAAGGTAAAAAAAATAACGTCTCTTGCTATCATTGAAAATAGTCATCTTGCTAAAGTATCATTTATTTAGGGGTATACTGCTTCATTATCAGTGATATAAGAATTCATTCTTTCTTTGAAGATTGTAACACAATATATTTTCAGTGCAGACTGTTTATTCAAAATTTGGAGACTTGGTTGGCTGTGATCCATACGTAATACTGTTGCTGCCACTCTCCCTGGCATTTATTATTCCTGAAACGCTTTCTGAAGTTTTCAAGTTATTATCACAGTATCACTCAACTTGATAGATTCCAGTCGTCAGTACCAACATTGGCATTTCTCTTAAGGGCAATAAAAGAACAAGAGAAAACGTTCAGAAGCCAGAAAGACCCTTCTTTTCTCCCTGAGAGGTTTACATCTCAAGATTCTCATGCAGCATTTGGTATAGACAGATACATAAGCTCAGGAATGCAACATAGATTTGAAGTGTACTTGCACCCACAGGCCAAAAGTGTACTTGCACCCAAAAATTAAATCTTGTTTTTAAAAGAAAAAATAACCAATTAATAATGTGCTGTTATAAATTAAAGGACTATGAGAATCTGGACAGTTTTTTTAATGTTCAGCAAGGTAAGACTTTCTCATTTACCTCAAAATACTCCTCAAACAATATCCTTGAAATACTATAAGTATAAAGTCCCTGAAGACAGTAGAGGCTGTCATATAAAATAAGATACTGTGTTAATCTGTTGCAACAGACATTTAAAATTTGTAGAATATACCTTTTTATATCTATTTAAGTTTCACAATTCTTAATCAGGAAGGATTTTCCTTTTACCTATGATTATATTTTTCCTATTTATGTATTCAAACAATGTTCTTTATGTTAATTGTGGCAATATTAGATAGTAGTTTGGGAGAATTGAGGCTTACTTATAATCACGTGAACTTGAAGCTGGTTATTCAATCCTAGTTAAGCCTTAAGATGACTACAGGTTTTTGCTAGAAACTTTACTACAACCAGGTGAGAGCCTCTGACCCTAAATCACTCAACTAAGCTGCTCTAGAAGATTGGAACTGAAGAAATTATATGAGGTAATACATACATTGCATTGCTAAATTGTGAAATAATTTGTTAAACAGCAACAAGTAATTCATAAAGACACAAAGTAAACAAGCGCTTTTTGTGTGTCATTCTAGTTCAGTGTAAATAATATAGGACTTGAACATTGATACCAGGGCAGTGACTGTGACTCAGTGCGTAGGGCACCGGCCCCATATACCGAGGGTGGTGGGTTCTAACCCAGCCTCCAGCCAAACTGCAACAACAAGAAAAAATAGTCAGGCATTGTGGCGGGTGCCAGTAGTCCCAGCTACTTGGGAGGCTGAGGAATCTCCTAAACTCAGGAGTTGGAGGTTGCTGTGAGCTACTGAGGGTGATAGAATGAGACTGTGTCTCAAAAAAAAAAAGATTGCTAGCAGAATCTACTTTGTAACATCTTCAATTCATGGTGTACAGATATTGTTTGAAAGTTCGTATTTCAAACTCCAGCTGAAGTTATTAACAATATATTCATTCTCTTTTTTTGTAACAAAGTCTAAAATAATTTCACAGATGTGCAAAGTTTCCATATGTGTCTAATTATGAATTTATTTCCCATAAAGCAATTGTCATTTTTCAATTTAGATCCATACCATACCAAAAGTTTAAAAAAAATGCCTCTTGCTATCATTGAAAATAATCATCTTGCTAAAGTATCATTTATTTGGGGGTATACTGCTTTATTATCAGTGATATAAGAATTCATTCTTCATCCAAGTTATCTGTCCATCCATACATCCATCTTTCACTGACCTATTGATTATGTATAGGGACTTGGACTAAGTTAACCCTACCTGAATATTAACAGTCAAGATTATTCAAGATTATTATTATGATCCTGTCTTAAAGAGTTAACTTCTTTCTTGATGTACTATTCATTTTATACAATCTTAGGCAAAAAAAGAAAAAATGGAGAAAGCAGTTGAAGGTAGGAAAAATGAGTTAACCGAGGAAAACAATGCAAATACTATCTAATCAGTTTCTATTGAGACAGGTATACTGGGTGACTTTCTGATAAAACAAGAGATTTCACCTGAACAAGATTGAATCTTAGTAAAACTGCTCCTGTCTGAACAATGCAAAATAATTTTAGATTTATTAATATGAAAAGTATAGACAACCAATCTTAAAATTAAATTGTTTTCTAGAGCATATTAAATCTTTCAGTTTTGCATTGCTACAAAACAAACCAAATCCAAATTTAATAGTTTAAAACAAGAATAATAATGTATATGTTATTCTCATGATTCTGCAATTAAGGCTGGTTTTTATCTGTTTTTGTGGGGAGGAGTTATGTGTTTTTGTCCATATAGTATCTGCCCACATCCAAGGTGGCCTGATCATTTGGGTTGGCTGGAACATCTGGGGATTGGTATTCCTTCTCTATTTCAACATACAGATAAGTAATGTGGCTGGCTTCATACAGCAACGGTCTTCACATGTGGCTTTTTATGTGACAGCTGACTTCCAAGAGAAAGGAAGAAGAAACTGTCCATCTTCTTACAGTCTAGACCTGAAACTGATGTAGCTTCATTTTCACTGAATTCTTTTGCTCAAAGAAAACTACAATGCCAGACCAGATTCAAGGAGAAGGGGAATAAATCCTCCCCCTTAATGTGAGCAAAAGTGACATACAGAGAGCAAAGGAGCTGGTGGTAACCACCGCTAGACGACATCACTCAAGACTGCCTTCTAGGCACACAATTCATGATCCTCTCCTGTAAAAGATATCCTTTGTGTGTAGATACCGGGTACATCCTTGAACCTGAAAGCCTCAGCCCATTGTGATATCAGGTGCAGACTTGAGGTCCAGTGATCCATTATCTAAGTCAAATCCAGAGAGTACAGTTCCTCAGAATCAGAGATGTATGGGGGTAGACATGTTATCTTTCCTCCATGTATCAAGGTACAATAGTAACTCTGTCTATTAGTTTCTAATTTATGCTGTGAAGATGTAGCACAAACTTAATGAAATAAAGCAACACAAGTTTATTACCTTACTGTTTTGAAGAACAAAAGTCCAGAATCAGATTCAGTGGGTTACAGTCAAGGTAGCAAGCTGGCAGGCTTGCTGTCTTTCCGGGGCTAGAGGAGAAAAATCTATCCCCTTCCCTTTTCAGCTTTGCGAGGTGACTTGCATGTATTGGTTGACGGCCCTTTCTTCCAGCCAGCAGCATCAGAAATTCAAATCTCTCTCTTTGAACACAGCCCCAACTCCTGTCACCACATTTCCATCCCTCTCACTCGGACCTTCTTGTTTCTGAATTGTAATTGTATTTGTAATTGTATTGAACCAACCTGAGATATACAAGACAATTTTCCCATTTGAGACTCTTAATCATGTCTGCAAAGGCCTTTTTTGCCATGCAAAGGGACATAATATGCCATGTGGTGATGGGATGACTCATATTCAAAAAGGGAAAAAACAAATGACACATAGTGGTCCTTAGTCCACAGCAGTTCTGAAATCCAGCGGGAAATATTTTTCAAGTCTTCCCTGCTACAGTCTATTCCTTAGCTAGGACAAATGTGCTGTCTGGGAGTGAGCCCTGTGCCTGTGTCTTCCTGCAGGTGTTTAGGGTTACCCTCTGAGCTATTCTCTCTTCTCCATGAGAAATTGCTTGGAGCACTTTGAGGGCTCCTATACTGCTTTGTCCCTTTTATCTGCATGTCGCTTTATTCTACATTTATGGTGATTTTTTCAATAAAGTTACCTTCAAAAGATCATATGTTTTCCTTTTTCCTTCCTTTTAATACTTATATAACTTTACAGGGTGCAGGTGTAATTTTGCGAGTTGGATTCATTCACAGTGGTGAATGAAGTCAAGGCTTTGGGGGCACTGGTCCTCAACCTTTTCTTCACTAGGAACCACTTTCAAGGAAGACAATTTTTCCACGAACCTGGGTGGGAAAGAGATGTTTTGGGGATAATTCAAGCAAGTTACATTTATTGTGCACTTTATTTCTGTTATTATTACATTATAATATATACTGAAATAATTATGCAATTCACCATAATGCAGAATCAGTGGGAGGCCTGAGCTTGCTTTCCTGCAACTAGACGGTCCCATCAGGGGTGATGGCAGACAGTGATAGATGAAGCCTCCCTGGCTGGCTAGACGGTCCCATCAGGGGTGATGGCAGACAGTGATAGATAAAGCCTCCCTGGCTGGCTGACACCTTCTACAGAGTGGCCCATTTCCTAACAGGCCATGCACCACTACCAGTTTTAGGGCATCTATTGCCAAAATAACATACATTTTACCCAGTAAGTAATTTCTGGTCATTCACCCCTTTTGCTGCCCTCTACTTTTCTGAATCCGACTGTGTACACTGTATAAGTTTTGGGGTTTTATTTTCATTAAATGAAAACCACACTCACAAATCTTTTTGAGGTAGGACCTTATGCTTCATTTTGTGAGATGGGGTGCTGGGGGGACTGTGCTCTTAAGATTCATGCCCATGAGATTGTAGAAGTATTTTTGTCTACATGAGAAACTCTCATTTCAAGTGCTGTCTTAAATTTTCCTAAAGTCTTAACTCTCAATTTGAAATTGACCCTGAGTTCATGTTTTACTAGCAAACCCTGGATTGATCTGCTCTGAAGCCATTTTTATTTTGAAACTTTCTTGCTGCCTGATGGAGCCAGTAATGCAAACCAGAAAACACTCAGTTAGGAAGGTTTCTCCTAAAATCTTTTTGAAAATTGAAGTATTCTTTCTTTATCTCATCTCTCTTTTGCAATGTGTTATCATAAGCAACTAAAATACATTAGCTTTAGTTTCAAAATTCTGCCTAGATACATCTTTATTCAGATCTACAGTTCTATTTGTTTTTTATTTCACCGAAAGTGACAATCTTACTAATTGTTTCAAAAATGCATAGCACAAGCTCCCTTGCGCCAGTAATTTCTTTCCTTTCGATTTCCATAAACAAGTCTCCTTTCTGCCCTTCAGGCCTCAGCTTGTCCCAAAGCCAATACCATATGTCTTAGGTACTTGTCACAGAAGTATCACACTTAAAGATATTAATTTCTATTTCAGTTATTTGCATCAAACTCAAAGTCAATTTTTTTCACATAACACAATCTGCTATTTCTCATGATCCTGAAATCTGTGCTAGGCTCAGATGTGCAGCAATTTCTGTTCCATGTGGTTGCTCCTTGGTCTGGATCATAAAAGGCAGCTTCAGCTCATAAGGACAGTGAGTTGGGGTTGTCTCGCCCTTCTTCTCTGCCCTCTCGGGCTTTCCCCATGGCTAGCTTATGCTTCCTTACGATATGGGGGCCGGAGAGTAACGAGACTTCTCATATGGTGGTGGATTTCTAAGACAGCAAAAATGGAAGCAGCCGCTATTTGTAATGGCCAAACCAAAACTTTCACACGTCCTTTCCATCTCTGAATCTTCAAACAACTCACAAAGCCAGCTTACATTTGGGAAGAGAAGTACAGTCAACCTCTTGGAGTCAGGTGCAGTGTGCAAATTTAGGGAGTGAAAGAAATGATGATTGTCGTCTTTGGAAACTACACACAAATATTATGCCCATTCGCATTGTAATTTTCTCATGGAAAATACTTAAAATCACCACAGCTGCAAATAATGGTAGACATTTTTTTTCAGTGTTTAACACCTTGAGGTTATAATTTATGTCTAAAATCATTTGACCCTAGAAACCTTCATGGGCTAGCTATTAGATTACATAGTCGTAATAAATCATACAAAATCAAATTATGTGAATATATTGTATAAAATTTTAAATTATTATGTTAATAAATAACCTTTGTTATAGCAATACATAGAATATATGATGCTTTAGTTTCCACGGCTTTTAATTTCTTTAGATTTTATTTAATAGAAATATATACATATATGAACAAAACCAAAAAGGGAAAAACCCCAAAATTTAATCTACTGATGGTAACTAGAGGTTTTTTTTTTTTTAAAATAAAAATCCTGTCATCATACTCGATGGCTTACACACTGGATTTAGAAGATAACTTTAATAGCCACCAGGTGGTATCTTTTATTTAGCTAGAGTCCTGAAATACATATAGGTCACAGGTGCTGGAAATAAATCTGGCAGTTGTTTTTATTTTATTTTGTTGTTTTCTGTAGTATATGTTGGCTGATATTATTTTACTGAGCCACATCTGAACACTATTCTTATTTTGGGTGCGTTTTCATGAAAAGCAAGGACTATGACCAATCTGATATTTCTACCTGGGAGTTTGAATCTTGAAATAATAAACCAAAGTCTCAGAGATGATAAAGATAAATTCTCAAGGTGGTGGCTTGGCCTTTATTGTGATAAATCAAAGGGCAGCATAAAGGGTATAACAGCTTCCATGCCAGCGGAAATGTTCCAGCTAAATTACTTCTGTGACAAGGTCTCTGGTATGTAGTCTTCATTGGTCTTTACCACTTTTCTGAACTTAATTCTATACGTTTTTAAAAAATTTGATAATTTTTGACTTTCTGCGTGGGCTACTCAGGATCAGTCCTTATAGTCTGTAATCAGGAAACCTAATGTACAAACTTAATCACAGTTTAACAGTGTTGTGCCCAGCAGTTCCCTCTTATCCATGATGATGATCCCAGCCTCCCAGTGGGTGTCTGAAACTGGGGATAGTACATCCCCACCAAACCTTACATTATGTTTGTCCCTGTACATACACACCTGTATAAAGTTTAAATTATTCACTAAGTGTATTAAGAAAGCGACAACTGTAACCAATAATATAATGGAACAACTAAAACAATATCTTAACAAAATTATGGGAAAAGCTCTTTCTCCATTCTCTCCCCCCCCACCTTCCTCTCTCTCTCCCTCTCTCTCCCCATGTCTCCCTCTCTCTCCCTCACTCCCTCCCCTCCCCCTCTCCCTCCCTTCCTCCCCCTCTTTCCTGCTCCCTCCCTCACTGCCCTGTACTTACCCCTTCTTTTCTTATGGTTTGTACCTCTGGTAACCAAGAGGGTTGCTGAGTGACTAACAGGAGGGTAACACATACAGCACAGAAACACTGGACAGAGATGGTTCACATCCTCTATGGGACAGAGCGGAACGGGGTCAGATTTCATCCTGCTACTCACAATGTGGCACAATTTAATACTCATGAATTATTTATTAATGACATTTCCATTTAATACCCAATTCTCAGTCCAGAGTTGACCACCGGTAACTTAGACCCCTAAAAGTGAATATTCAAATATTGTTAATATGTTCTCAAATGGGGACTGTACTATATTAGCAGAGCTACTG
Organism: Loris lydekkerianus; assembly: GCA_963574355.1. Classification (NCBI taxonomy): domain Eukaryota; kingdom Metazoa; phylum Chordata; class Mammalia; order Primates; family Lorisidae; genus Loris; species Loris lydekkerianus. The sequence goes on along the minus strand of CAUYPK010071226.1, from coordinate 6,919 downwards.
CCCAAGTGTTATGGAAGTTTTGTTGTTTGTTTTTTTACAAACCTCACTAATTTTAATTATTTTACAGTGTCCCTGGATGAAAATTCTCAGTTGTTCCTATAAACTAGTGATCAATTACAAGATTTAAAGAGAAGCGATTCTATAGCAAGACACTTAAAATAACAAAAAGACCATCTTCATTTATCTAGATACTTAAAAAATTAATCATTTTAGTCAGTAGAACTTTATACAAAGCAAAATACTCATTCTATAAAAAGCCAAAATATTACTTTTCTTGTTTTCAAGTTCATTAAAAATTACAATAATCACAAATGCATAGGTAGGAGTTTTTAAAAATGATAACACTTTGTGTAACTAGAACCAATATCATTAAACTGAATATTATACCTAGAAAAAGTATCCATCAGGCCCTTTTGATTAATATTCCACTAACAGAATACACTACCCCACTGATTGTTGCTAGCATAGATGAATTTGACCTGGTTACGTATTCCATATAATGCTGTCATTTTGTGCTCTCTGGTGTACACAGATCCCTTTTCCTCATATTATGTCTGTGAAATTCATCATCCATATTACTAGTAGTAATTACTTCATTCTCATATATATATATATATATATATATATATATATATTTTTTTTTTTTTTTTTTTTTTTTTGTAGAGACAGAGTCTCACTTTTTACCATCCTCGGTAGAGTGCCATGCCGTCACAGGACTTGCAGCAACCTCCAGCTCTTAGGCTTCCACGATTCTCCTGCCTCAGCCTCCCAAGCAGCTGGGACTACAGGCGCCTGCCACAATGCCCGGCTATTTTTTGGTTGCAGTTTTGCTAGGGCTGGGTTTGAACCCGCCACCCTCCGTATATGGGGCCGACGCCCTACTCACTGAGCCACAGGTGCCGCCCCACTCTCATAATTTTAATATAATTTATTATATTAGCATTTTACTCTTTTTAATTTGGGGTTTTAAAAATGCAATATGTAGTTTATCATCATGAATATTTTTTGATGATTTTTCCTAATGATGAAGACTAGTTGCCCTCCTGTAAGTAAATGCCTTTAAGAGCATAAGAGCACTGAGGCAACATGGAATATTTTTTCCCTTCACCCATCTTTTCTTTTGATTTTAAGACTTAGAGTCATCTCCCCAATTTTGTTATTCTTTTGTTCCTTTTCCAAATTACTTCTCTCTTTCCATGTGTTATGATTTGTGAAATCATAATCTTGAACTTAGTGAAAGTCACTGTCAGGTCATTCCAAGTAGAGTTAATGAAGTGCTTACAGTCAGCCTACTGTCACTGGCCCTGAGTTCCTGAGAAGGATAAGTGGGAGAGTAAGCAGATTTCACTCTCAAGGTCAGGGTTACTCCAACAACATTCAGGAAAGGACAGGTTTTTCTTTTATCCAAAATCTTTGTGGATTGTGGATTTTATACTATTTCTTAAAAGAGCATAAAAATAAGATATTAGAAAAAATTAATTGTATAAAACAATAAGCTCATGGATATATTATTAGATCAATAAGTATAAAATTACCTCATCAAATTAGTATGTAGTTTTCTCAATATGTACTACCAATTTGTGTATTCTTATTACTGTGGACCAGAAATAAACAGTTTGCAGATCATTCTGATCTAGAATTCTCCATAAAATATTCAAGGTGTAATCTCTGGTCACTTCTCTGTGTGTCATTTTAATTTTATGATTATATTTAATTTATTTATCTTCTCAACATGATCATAATATATATGAGAGAAGCAAAATTTTGCTTCATCAATGTTTTCTTTGCTTCTAGTTGAATAGGAAGCATTTAATAAAAGTTTTGTAAATGTGTGGAAAAAAAAAACAGATAAAGGGATTGATGAGCAGATGGGAATTGCATGAATCTTATCAATCCCCTATTAACTGTTCAAAGAAGATTTGATTTTAGGTTTTTATTATTAAATAATTGCTATTACAATGTTTTATCTATAGGTGACTGTGTTTCTCTAGCCCAGGGGTCCTCAAACTTTTTAAACAGGGGGCCAGTTCACTGTCTCTCAGACCGTTGGAGGGCCGGACTATAGTTTAAAAAAAAAAAACTATGAACAAATTCCTATGCACACATCTTATTTTGAATTAAAAAAACAAAATGGGAACAAATAAAATACTTAAAATGAAGAACAAGTAAAGTTAAATCAACAAACTTACCAGTATTTCAATGGGAACTATGGGCCTGCTTTTGGCTAATGAGATGGTCAATGTTTGGATCCATATTTGTCACTGCTAGTTGTAACAAGTGATGCAAGTGTGCATCAGTTAGTCTAGATCTGGTTGGAGATTTCAGATGTTTCATTCTGGAAAAAGTTTGTTCACAGACATAAGTGCTACCAAAGATGGTTACCATTTTGAGTACATGGTTCCTGAGATTTGGATATGTCTCAGAGGGAAGAGATGCATAGAAATTAGGAAGGCTGCTTGACTTGAATGCATCTTTCAGAGAGCCACAATTCTGCAGTTCAGCCAGTTCCATTTGGTAAATCGTATCCACATTTTCAATGTCAATAGAAAATGGGTTACAGAAAAGCTGTATGTCCTGTTCATGGAGATGAAGTTCTTTAAATCTGAATTGGAACTCCTTTTGCGACTTTTCCAGTGAATCCACACAAGTTTTATTTGGGAATGCAACCAATGGATTTTCCACTAACAGATTTTGAGTTGTGGGGAGATGGCAGAAATTTTCCTCTTTCACTTGTTTGATGAGGAGGCCTAATTTTACTTCAAATGTTTTCACATGTGATCGCATATCACAGATGAGCTTCCCCTTTCCTTGAAGTTGCACATTGAAATTGTTGAGTAGCTCTGTTACATCTGTCAGAAAGGCAAGGTGCCATTTGAAAGCAGGAAAGCTGTAATCTGTGGAAGTAGGTTATAGAAATGTTTCAAAATTCTCCCTCGACTCAGTCAATGGACTTCTGTGTGGTATGGAACATCTTCCCAGGCAACATTTAGCTCAGACAGAAATTCCTGAAATTGTCTGTGGTTTAGTGTATTACGTCTAATGAAGTTAACACAGGATACCACAGTTTTCATAACAGAGTCCCACTTCAGTGATTTACTACACAGTGCTTGCTAGTGGATGAGGCAGTGTATGGCTATTGAATGAGAATGGTTATGTTTGTCCATCTCTTGATTAATGCGAGCAGTTACTCCTTTCTTAGACCCCATCTTGATAGGAGAACCATCAGTTGTCACACTGGCTACTTTTGATGATTCCAGCACCAAACTATTCACAGCTTGGCAAACCTTTTCATAGATATCCTGTCCTGTAGTTGTTCCTTTGATGCTTTGCAGTGCAGCAAGCTCTTCTGTGACCTTGAAATAGTCATTCGTACCACAAATAAAAATTAGAAATTGTACAGAATCACGAACATCATTACTTTCGTCAAGTGCCAAGGAAAAATAGGACAGGATTTTGTGAAGTTTTGCAAATGCTAATGCAATTTGTTTCCCATTTCATCAATCTTTCATGTAATTGAGGGTCCTGAAAGACTCACTGTACTAAATAGATCAGCCTTCTCTGGACACATCTCTTTGACAACAGAAAGAAGCCATTCTTTAACAAATTCTCCCTCCATGAATGGTCTGCCAGTTCACGCTATTATCTTGGCAACTTGAAAACTTGCTCATAGTGATGAAGTATATAGCTGTTTCTGCTTCACAAAAGTATTTTGCTTAGTTGTCAATGTATATTTCAGTTTTAACATTTTATCTTTTCTCACTTCTCTGATCAAACTATCATATTTATCTTTATGTTGAGTTTGATAATGTTGACGCAAACTGTATTCCTTGAACACAGACGCTACATTCTGGCATATCAAACACACAGCTCTTTCCTTGTACTACATGAAAAAGTAATCATAAGTCCACTGTTCTTTGAATATCCTACACTCTGAGTCAATTCTTCTCTTTCTTGATTTCATTGTTTCCTAGGGATTCCAAATTGCTTTTAATAAAATACCAATATATATATACAGCACTCCAAAAACAATATACCAGCAATAACTTTGCCCACACAGAGACATATAGACTGCACTGCCCATCAATGCAGTCTGATCAGTGCCCATCAATGCAGCCTTGCCAGTCCACACCATTTCAGCCTCGCCAGTGCCCATATGGTGGAACTCCCCATTTACCTCAGGCTCACACTGGTGTGGTGCAGGAACAGGCACAATTACAGAGCCGGTTCCTCCACCACTTTTCCAGTTCACACTATCCTGTGTGAACCACACTGCGATCTGTGAACTCTCACAGGAATCTGATCACATGGGTGAGAAGACCCAAATTTCCTTTTGGGTGTATTTTACTAAGTGAAACTTGTTAAATATTTTTGTTAACTCAATTTTTTTCTTAAAATAAAGATTTTTCCACAATGGCTGGCATAAGATTACTCAGCAAAATGTAGCAAAATGACTGAGTGGTTGAAAAGAATTCATTTAATCTTGATGTATATTAGTGTGAATTTAAAAATAATTTCATATGATCTCCCTTATATTCTTACAATGAGGCTAAACAAAAGTTTAATAAAAATGTTTTAAAAAAACATTTTCATTCAGGAAATATTTGAGCCTCCACATATGGAAAACTGATGATTACCTATGTGAATGTTCAGTATTCTGATAATAAAGTTGGTTGGCTTATACCTTGTTTATTGCCTCGACGTCTGCACCATATGAGGGTTTTCTGGTGATTGATAGGTTCTCATCATAGCATAGTGAAGAATGGTGTTCACTGTGACTTGGGTCGGCACCATGTTCTAACAAGATAGTGGCACACTCCTCTTCTCAGCCTTGTACCACCTACCAGTATCAGATCAAGAAATAGACCATAAATTCTAGACAGTAAAAATAAACATTCCATAGATCTCACCAAATAGTGATCTTTAAATTAGATAAATTTATTTTTATTCGGTGTATTGCAATAAAGTAAATTTCATACTGAAACAGTTGGCTGCTAATATTTACCGTAATCAAAGATGTTTTCTGTTGACTGTCAGGGACACTGAGCTGGCTTTTCTATTCACTGACAGAAATACAACTTCAGTGTGGCCATTCATGCAGGCCAAGTGGATAAAAGGCCTGTGAAAGTCAGAGAGATTGAGATTAAAGATGGCGGCCGAGTAACAGCTTCCCTGCAACTGGGCACGGCAAGTCTGGGGAGACAAGACTCAAGACATCTCTGGCCAGTGGGATCTGCCTATGATCATCCCTTTGAGGATACAGGGAGCCAGCAAGGGACTTCTGGACCCCAGAAGGAGGACAAAAACAGTGGAAAACTGGCAAGTGGCTGCATGTGTTCGATCGACCTAATCATGCAGGCAACTGTGAGTACAAGCAGCAGTGAGACTGCAAACCAGAAAGGCCTTATCTGTGAACTTTTTTGGTGTTCTTGGACTTGGCGCTCAGTTGAGCTGCCTTGGGGAGAGCTTGAGCAGGAGTGTGGAGAACTTTGGGCATTGTCTGGGGCCCGAGACTGAGGCACTGAGCTGAGCGCAGGAAGCCATTGTGTGAAAAAACTTCTCCGGCAAGCTCCGCCCTCAGGGTCCCAGAGCAAGGATCAGGCGGGACAAATTAACCTAGTGACTGAGCAGCCTAAAGGTGGGGACTGAACTGCCTTACAGCCTTAATTCTTAGGGGCAGAGTGAGACGGTTTTGGCACACTGGAGCCTTGGGGTGTTGCCCTGGGTAGAGTGCCATGATGTCACAGCTCATAACAACCTCAAACTCCAGGGCTTGGCGCCACCCAGACCTCCATAAGAGCTGTGCAGCGACCCCCGACCGGTGACCCGCACCCACCAGGCCACCACATTCCCTGACCAGAAACTGTGGGAGCCACGAAACCCTGCGTCCCCCCTCCTGTGTCCTCCCAGCCTCCACACTAGCTTGTTCATCTGGCCAGGGACTCTGGTAGCTGTGTGCCCTCTGGAGCCCTCCCTGCCTCTGCACAGAGCCCTTCTCCAGGCCACAGACTGCTGGAGCTTTGGGTTCTCAGTGTCAAAGTCACAGGGTGACAGGCACTCCCAGAACCGTGCACACCACCCCCAGCCCTGTTGCTGAATCTGGGTGTGTCACACACTAGAGCTACTTCCACAACCAGAACTCCCTAGGTAGAACAGACCCAGAGGAACTACACAGGGTCACTCACTAAAAAGATCAAGCAACAATAGAGTGATCCCTCTGGGGTCTAATCTTGGAGAGACACATCCCCAACTCTGATGATGGCCAGAAAAAATGGTGAAAAACAATCATGAGGTTAAATCAACAGAAAAACTCTGGCAATGTGAATAATCAGAGTAGATCAATTCCCCCAAGGATCAATGGGGCAGAAACAGCACAACACCCCCATGCACAAACAAATAGCTGAGATGTCAGAAATTGAATTTAGGATCTGGATAACAAATAAGATCAAATTAGAATATCAAAAGTTATCTCAAGAATTCAACGGACTCAAAGAACAAATGACCAAAGATTTTGACACATTGAGACAAGAAGTTGCATCCCCAAAAGATCTGAGAAACACAGTAGAATCCCTCAGTAACAGAATGGAGCAAGCACAAGAAAGGATTTTGAAGACAAAGCTTTCGAACACTCCCAAACCCTCAAAGAACAAGAGAAATGGAGAGCAAAAACACATCACTCTCTCAGAGAGCTCCGGGATAATTCGAAGAAAACCAATATTTGTCTTATAGAGATCCCCAAAAGTAACGAAGTGGCTTCACAAGGCACAGAGTCTCTTCTCCATGAGATTATGAAGGAGAACTTTCCAGATATGTCAAGAGATTCCAAAATTCAGATAGCAGACAGTTTCAGAACTCAATCACGACTCAACCCGAATAAGACATCCCCCAGACACATCATAATCAATTTCACTAAAGTTAATAT
>CAUYPK010071224.1:0-15107 GCA_963574355.1 Loris lydekkerianus | reverse complement strand
GGTTCAAGTAGCACAAGGACGGGCTCTGTCTCATTCACTGGAAACCACTCTGGGTGAGGGCCTGCTACGGGCAGCCAAGGATGATCCAGGCTACTGGACAGGAAAACTCAGTGTAACAGACAATAAAAGACAACTTATGTAAAAAAAAAAAAAAAAAAAAAATAAGACTATGAGGAGGAAGAAATAGTATGGCAGGAAACAAAAGAAACGACAGGATATCCGAAAAGAACTTGAATTCTTTCTTCTTTGCAACTTGTTAAATCATTTGACGGTTTGTCTGTATTGTGGCTGTGTTACTATTCTGGGTATGAGGCAGTTGGACTTTAGTTGTGGGCTCATCATAGGGTGATTATCTTGGTACATGATACCATTTATCCATCATGAAGTTGTTACCAGGTAAATTTTGATTAGACATCTCTGCTTTGGTAAAATAAATTATTAAAAGATTAGTTTGTGTTTTATTTTGGGCTGATGTGAAAGAATCAGGATGACTGGAACTGCACATATGATATTCATCAAATTTAGGCTTTTTTTTTTTTTTCTCAGAAGTAGTGAGATCATGTGTTCTTTGTCTCCGGGGCACTTGTCAGGCTTAAAGTAGAAGTTGCTTGAAAACAATCTTTCTATTTGCCGTTTATTTTTGTCTTTGAGGAATAGAGGCAGAGGTAAGAGACAATTGAGAAATTCTCTAAAGTAGGAATGGGGCAAAGGACAGTGGGTCCAAGTGTGTCAGAGTCTAGCACCTTAAAGCTTGGAGACATGCTATAGGACAAGATCTCAGAAGAGAATGAATGGTGCTATATCCAGACTGGAATCATAGGTAAGCTCGCCAATGTGAACCTTTTTTCTAAGCTTATTTCCCCAGCATCAGCTCTCTGTCTTGGCTTGATGGAGGCCGATGGTATTTCTAGAGCATGAGGGAGGAGTGGAAATGACCCTGATGGTTGAGATTGAATCTCGCAACAGAAGGACAGAGACTTATATTAGTTTTCCAGGGCTTCTGAAACATTACTACAAACTGGGTGGTTTAAGCAACAGAAATTCATTCATTCATTCATTCATTCTGGGGGGCCAGAAGATAAAAATATCAGCAGGATTGGTTACTTCTGAGGGCTGTGAGGAAGAACATGTTTTATCCCTCTTTCCTACCTTCTGGTGGTTTTTTAAAGCAATCTTTGGCATTCCTTGGTTTGTAAGCCACATCACCCTAATCTCAGTTTTTTATTTAATCAACTGTGTCCATAGTAATACCCTATGGTGAGATGGAAAAGATTGTAGGAAGGTCATGTTTACAGGGTAGGAAAAATGAGCAGTCATATTTTGGCCACATTCAGACTGAAATCCCTATAGTATGGATGGTTAGAAGTAAGTAAGATCATACTGCAGGGACAAAAACCAAATGAAATCATATAACAAAATTATTTTAGTTCTTGATTATATTACTTGTCAGTAGCTAGAGATTAACTATGCTCTACATCATGAGTCTTCCCATTTCTGGAGACAGGATGACGGAACTCCCCCAAACTGGGATGCACCCCTTTGGTGGAAGAGGAAAGAAGCAAGAGATAAATCTACACAGTGTCCCACATCTTCAGCTTGTACTTAACATACTTCGTGTCTGTTCATATTATATTGAACAAATCATGTTACATGGCCAAGCCCAATGTCAACAGAGACATAAGAATGGAGAAGTACACTCCCTCCATAGAAGACACTGCACTTCACATGCTAATTGTGGGAATGAAGAAATAGTGAATACCTGGAAAGAATAATGTGATTTTCCCCTTCCAACCACCATATACACACACTTATTTTTTGGTGGATGGCATAGACCATATTTGTATGCTGATGGAAATAATGCCGGAGATCATTAATTGCAGGAAAAATTCTAAGAGGTTGATATTTTTAGGGCTAAGAATACCTTATTATTAATTGGAGGAAAGGTATATACAGAGTAGCACAGATATTAAAAGGTTGGTGGGTTTGCCATGTTTTTTATATTGTGATGTGATTCTATCTACATTTAGGTTCCATTTTGACTTCTCAATAACCTCTAAGATCATGGTACCTGGGAAGTATATTTTCTGAAATTCAAATTCTTAAGAATTTTCTTTTCTTTCCTGTTGCCTTCAGCAAAACAGTTAGGTGGATCTAGAATTAATTTTTAATCTTCAAATGTCTGGAAATATTGCTAGATAATTGTAGTATTTAGGTTACAGAGAAATTTAAGACTAAGATCTTATTATCTTCAGGACATGCCTCATGCAGGTCATATCAGTGCAGTGCACACGTATTGAATAAGTGCATGCATGAGCCCCACTACACCCATTACATTTTTCCAGACAGTTCTTTAATGGCTATTTTTAAAAATATTTTTTATTACATCATGTTTTATCTCTGAGAGAGTGAATTCTAATTTAATTTGATGAATATATTATATGAAAGGAAAAATGAATATTATGAGCATATATTTTGAGAATGAAGTTTTAAAAATATAGATAGATTTGGCACAATCTAGAACTCTTACATAAAAGTTGTGATTTTCTTTCTTGTCTGAGACCATATGAAGAAAAGTCACATATCTATTAGGATGGTAAAGTGGCCCTGCTTTCAGGGTGAAAACTGAATCTTCTTTCCAATGTATATATTAAGAACATCAATCTTAGTAATAACTTCTACTAGATGAACAAATATGAGGGATTTCACCTACCTAGAGTTAAGAAATGAACTCATTTCCTTCTCATAAAGGATCCTTTTCTTCCTAGCAATAATATAAGGTAGTAAATCAAGTAATTATTATTGAGGAATGAGAATACCTACTTAAAGTGTCCTTTTATAGATGGTTTCCTTGCTCTCTTCACTGAACGAAGCCTTCGGGATTGGAGAGTTGGGTATGAATGCTCAAGTGTGTGGGCACTTGAATATGCAATGGAATTTTTCAACAAGTTTTGAGTTATTGAGTTGCCACTTTTCTCCTCTGAGAACGATGATTCTTAATGATGAGAAACACATTTTAACAAAGATTGAAAGTGGCAGAGACTTAAGTAGAAAGTTAGCTGTCAGAATGTCATCTGCTCTCCATTTTTCTGAGTTTGGGAGAGTATTTCGGAACAAAGTTCCGATTTCATAGCCATTGCTTTTTAGTGGATTAATTGGCAGTGATTTGGGAGGGAGGTTCATGACATTTCTACCTAATAATTTTTTAAATTATTTCTAAAATAAAATATATTACTTGGTTCATTCATTTTTGAAACTCAGATTTTCTATCGACCAATAGGAAGCTCAGAGACCTCTGGGAGACAGCAAGTCTTCTGCGGTAATTTGGCCATAGATAGACACAAGTTTGAAAAACGGTTCTGCCATATTTGTTTGCTAACTGATATTGGGAAAGTTCTTTAACTTTGCTGAGGTTGGTTTTACTCACATATGAAATAGGAGTACTAGTGCTTTGTCTTTTTTTTAAATAACAAATTAATATGAGAGTGCAGATATTCAGGTTACATTGTTTTTAATTCTAAGGTAATGTTCAAGTTGTAGTTGAGTCCTTCACCCAGGGAGTATGCTGAACATCCTCACATTGTGCACCTTAGGTGAGATCATGCCAATTGCCTTCTGTCCTCCACCAATCTACCCACTTCCCCTTGATAGACTATATTTGGGTTTTTTTCTTTTATGTGGGCATGTAGTTGTTTATGTATTGATTTCATATCGGTATTGAGTAAATTGGAGTTTTTTTCCCATTCTTGAGATATTTTACTAAGAAGACGGTGTTTCAACTCCATCCAGGTAAACACAAAAGATGTAATGTCTTCATCTTTTCTTATGGCTGAATAGTACTCTATGGTATACATATACCACAGTTTGTTCATTCATTCATGGATAGATGGCTACTTAGTCTGCTTTCACGTCTTGGAAGTTGTGAATTGAGCTGCAGTAAACATTGTTGTACAAATGTCCTTGTGGAAAAATGATTTTTGTTCTTCTGAGTAGATATCTAGAACAAGGATTCTGGGCTCAAATGGAAGGCTGACATTTAGTTCTTTGAGAATTCTCCATACCTCTTTCTATAAAGGTTGTATTGGTTTGCAGTCTCACCAGAAGTTCAAGAACTGTTCCCTTCTTTCCACACCCATATCCACATCCACATCCGTATCTTCAATTTCGGGACTTTGTGATGTGGCTAATCTCACTGGAGTTAGGTGAAATCTCAGAGTGGTTTTGATTTGCATTTCTCTGATATTAGGGATTATGAGTGTTTTTTCATGTGTTGTAGGCCATTTGTCATCTTCAGAGAAGTTTCTTTTCAAGTTTCTTGCTTACTTATAAATTGCATTGTTTTCTCTTTCTTATTGATTAATTTGAGTTCTTGGCAGATTTTAATTATCAGTCTTTTATCAGATTCCTAGCATGCAAATATTTTTTCCCATTCTGAAGGCTCTCTGTTTGCTTTAGGTGTGGAACCCTTAGTTGTGCAGAAGCTTTTAGCTTGATCATGTCCCATTTATTTATTTTTGGTATTGCTGCAATTGCCAGGGTAGTCTTGTTCATAAAGACTTTACCCAGGATAGTTTTGTCAAGCATTTTGCCCACACTCTGTTCTAGAATTGTTATTGTTTTATATTTTAAATGTCAATATTTTATCCTCTGAGAGTCAATTTTTGTTGATGTTGAGAAGTGTGGATCCAGGTTCGGTCTTCTACATGTGTCTAACCAGTTTTCCCAGCACCATTTATTAAATGGGGATTCTTTTCCCCAGTGCATGCTTTTGTTTGGTTTATCAAAGATCAGATGGAGATACGTGGCTGGGTTCATCTCTAGGTTCTCTATTCTATTTCATAGATCTATATCTCTATTTTTTTGTGCAGAGTTAGTGCCATGCTGTTTTGATCACTATAGACTGTTAGTATAACCAAAGTCTGATAATATGATGCCTCCAGATTTGTTTTTAGTTCTAAAAATTGTATTGGCTATTTGGGGTTTTTCTGGTTCCATATGAAATGAAATACTATTTTTTCACGTTCTTCAAGGTATGACATGGGTGCTTTGATAGGGATTGCATTAAATCTGTAGATTGCTTTGGGTAGTATGGATATTTTAATGATGTTGATTTTTCCTAGCCATAAGCATGGTATGTTCTTTCATTTGTTAACTTCTTCTGCTATTTCTTTTCTCAGAGTTTCATAGTTCTCTTTATGAAGATCCTTTACATAATTTGTTAGATATAGTCCCAGATATTTCATCTTCTTTGGAGCTATTGTAAAAGGTATGATGTCTTCATTTTATTCACTAATCTATTATTCTTTTAATAGGTACTGAGTAGTTACTATATCCTCATCCCTGGGCTGTGGATACTAAAAATGCAAATAATAATAGCTAACATTTGATGAGTACTAATAAAGTACTGGAGACTCTGAATATATCTCCTTTATTATTCCCATCAAATTTGTGAGAAAAACAGATACAATTATGCCATTTGTATAGTTAAGGAAGCTTTACTCAGAGTTTAAGTAACTTATCCAAGTTATATAAACTAGGAAACATGGGAGTCTACATTCAAACCAAGACAGTTTTCAATTGAAAGTTTATATTGTTAACCACAGTGCTATATTGCAAAGATACAAAGATACAAGCTCTGCTTGTGTACATAGACACGGAAGTGAGCAATTATAACAAATGGGATTCAAAATATCTAGGGGTTGTAGAGGGACAAGAACTTAATTCCTTGGAGTCAAGTCTTTTTAAAATCAAAGATCATGATGAATCTCTGCAAGTTTTTTTCTGATGTGTTTGATTTTTGCTAATATCAAAGCCACTAGCATCAGAAGCACATATACATATTATAATTTTTGAAACAATATTGATCATTTAAATGTCAGCCCCTATCTATAAAAAATTCATGATGTCATGGTAATATAGTACCAGAAATCTTACCAAATGTCTGAGACTGGGGCAATACTTAACCCATGCCCTCATTTATATTAAGAGCATCTTTGCACTATTTTAAAGATTCTGATTTTGGTAATTACTGATACTATTAAAAATACAAATCACTGAAAATATGCTAATACTATTTTTATTAATCAAGTACATATTTCAATGACAACCAAAATATGATTTTTATGAGAATATTATGCAAGTATGTGATGTATAAACTGTACTGTAAAGGCACCAATAAGTCAGAATGAAACAAATGAAAAGGGTTCCTTTTTGTTTTTAATGACTTGAAGTTTAGCTCAGATGAAATTGGAAAGATTTAAGTTAGTAGCACTCCACAAACTTGAAGATTTGCATGCAATCTACTCTTTGTATATACTATGTGCTATTAACTTGGGAGCAAAAATGACTTCTGTAAAACATTGCCTTTTGTTAATTAGACAATGTCAAGCCTTTGAACATGAATCATTAACTACTGATATAGCCCTAAGGACAAATATTTATGATCTCCTGAGGCCGTTAGAAATAAAGAAGGGAAAACAATGAGAAAAGGAAAGTGCTTATTTCCCAATTTTAGATTATTCAATTATTTCAAGTAGAGAAATATCATTAATAGGGTCACTTAAAATAGAATAAGTGGGAAAATAGGAAGAAAGCATTTCAGTTTCAGGCATGGAATTTTATGACACTTGTAAAAAAGTAGCAATATATCATTTTAATGGTGGCAAGAGACAATGGGCTGCAAGCTCCTATATGTGAGGAAGATGTGACATGTACAGTAACATCTGCATTACTACAAACTAGGGAACTCAGTTTTCAAGCAAAGCCAGTCAGCCATTATTAAGAAATTTTGTGATGTTCTTGGCAGTATGAGACTATGTAGATTGAAAAGGAAATTTGATTTTATCTTTAAACATTTAAATACTTCGCTTCATAGTTCACTGATTTTGAGCAGCCTGACTCTCAATTTGATTCGGGTTCCTTTCCTCCCTTAGTTATTTATTGATGTTGACTTTCACATTCATTATGTCACATTGAGAGGCACTCTCCCACCCCTTCAATGTATGCTTAAGTCTCAAGTGCTGCATGTTTTGCCTAGCAATCAGACTATGTGACAGATTTCCTAGGAACATTTGGAGGATTATTGCTTTGAAGCTCTGGTGTCAGTATCACTGCTCATGCGGTGGGTAAAGTGTCCTTTATTCTGCTAAACTGCAGGTTACCAAACCGAGCCTGCTTCCCTGTGCTCCTCTAGCCCTTTGGTGACCTCTGCTCCTTGGATTGAAAGGTTTAGAAGTAGGAACCAAGGTGTTGCCCATTCTGTTGACATCAAGAGACTTCGGCACCCAGAGACTGTAGGCAGTGGCTGGGGGAAATGCAGTGAGGACGCAGTGGCAAAGAAAAATGACTTTGAAACATTTGCAAAATGTGAAGAACTAAATTTAAGGATTTTAGGTATTATTATTATTTCTTGATTTGACAGTTTAAATTCCCTGGCTTTCTCTAACATTATACAAGGAATCAGGCTATTTTTTCCTCCTAACTCTTAATTCTTTCCTTCCTTTCCTCCGCCACACTCTTCTCACTGTGCTGCTTACTCTGCCTCTAGCAACGTGGTCCAGTAAGTGGTGGTCGGAAAGTCTGAGTGAATCTACTCCCTGCCTCTCCTTTGTGTACCTGTCTCCTTCCAGCCATAAGGTAATCTTTTTGTCTGACATTTTCATATCATCTCTGTGTTCAGAACCTTCCATTTGTGTTGCAGCTGGTTTCTGCTCAACATCCTGGCCCTGTAAGTCTGCCCCACCCAGTGTCCTTTCCCTCACATCTAGCATCCCTGTGGTCTGTCCCTTTATCCCTTACCTACACTGAGAGATAATTTTTTTTTTTTTTATTTTTGGTCTTTTTATGTGCTCTATTTTAATAAAAAGTTGTGGTCCTTTTGCACTGCTCAGGGACATTCTATCATAATCTTCAAAAAATAAAAGAAAAATATTTCAAATAACAGCAACAGGAGCTGTGCTCCGATTGCCTTTGTTGGATATAAGCCAGTTTGTAGGGCTAATGGTCTTCTTTGTGCATGGGTGGTTATTAGATGTTTAATGACCATTGCTGTTAGGACTTCAGATGGTCTTGGATTTGGGTGAGCTATTTGAAATCAGGCTGCATTAGCTAAGGCCTCAGTGTGGGAAAACGTATTTCTCTCTCTTTCTAGATGAGAACCCAAACAAAGGTTAATGTTTTACTTGAATATATTTTTCATGTGGGAAGGGGTATGGATGGGAGAGTGGGTCTGTTCCGTCCATAGTTCTTATAGAAAGAATGCTAGTTACGGATATAATAAGCACTAGGTATATAGAATGAAGGGAAATTTAAACAGTTAGAAATTAATCTTCTTTATAATTTTACTTATGGGGAAAAGATGTAGCTCATTGATCATAGATTTGGGGATTCTGTTTCTTTCTTTTTCCCTGGATCCTTAGAAAAGTCTTGGCTCATAAAGGACACTCAGTAAGTGCATGCCAAATGAATGAATGAATGAAAGAATGCAAATGTAAACACAGGAAAGGAAATACACTGCAAGTAGAAGGTAGGTGCTCAGCCACTACTGATGAAGCCATCGATCTGAGACAAGAGGAGTGGCAGCATCTTTAGCAGAAATGGTGAATATATGGGTTCTTTTGTTTTTATGACCTCTCTAAAATTAGGGGTCTGAATTAGATCAATATTTTTTGAACTTTAGCTTTAAGCAGGATGATCACTTTGTTGAAGGTAGGTTTGGGAACCCACTCCATGGGAATGAATATGCTGGATCTGGGGTAGAGATCAGGACCCACAATTTTTCACAAGCCCCACAAGTGATTCAGAGGGACATAATGCATGAGCCACATTCTAAACCAGCTGGATGTTAAGCCCTTTACATACTTTAGAAATTCTCCAAAGTATGTAAGTTTAATTATCCCAAGGACCCAACATCTGCTAAAGATCCCTGATGGCCTCATAAAGTCATAATTGGTGGTGTTGCTCACAATCTCTTATTATTTCCTGTACACGCCCAGTAATCTCCAATCTTTATTATCTGTGTTCAGCAGAAATTTTCATGTTCAGCCATCTCTATGAATTGATGACTGGTCTGTAAGTTGGCTGCCCTTGGGTTGAGTTCAAAAATCTGTGGCTTCCCCCATTCATGTGAAAACCCTAAATTAGTTTCCGAAGCTTTTAAAGGGAAATGGGTTAACAGTTGTTGATTTTATTTTTCTGAAAACATTGGATGAATGCATTAGCTTAAAAACAAAAAGACTGGCAACAGTGATTTAAGAGGCAAATAATACGTTCATCATATGTACAGGCAGTACCCTCATTTGGTGACTGTCAGCATGGCAAGTCCTTGAAGGATTGTCCTCTGAGAAGATGGCTTAGGGGCACTAGGTTTTCTTGGACACCTTCTTTATAGCCTTGGAGAGGAGGACACACCAAAGAAGACTGAAGCCCCTCTCTGGGATATAGACCAGAGGGAGCCTGAAGCCCTTTGGTTATGTTTCCTGGTGACTGCCCGATCTAGGGTGGTGTCTTCTTCCTGTGGCCCGTCTTTCCATGATGTTGCTCAGCCAGCAAGCTGGGGCTCTCTGGCTTTTTTATAAATTTTAGATAAAATTTTTGATCAGGGTGTTTAGGGAGAGGAGTTTTTTATCTTGTTTCGTTCAGTATTTCTGATGGTTGAATGAGAATAGTTGATGCCTTGAGGAGGAAGAACCATGGCTCAGATTTTAAGAATAGACAGAATTTCTCCCCATCAGAATATCCCACAGGCCTGATGACTCGTAAGAAGCATATCCTAGTATTGTATGTGTGTATGCATTCGTGTTTATTTTGTAAGGTAACCAATATGCAGAAGCATTGAAAGGATTGTAGTTTTGTTACCTCTTTCTGAATAATTGCTCAATCTTATATTGGTATGAATTTATACCCATATAAATTGGTCCATCTTAAATGGGACTACTTGTTTTTCCTTTTTTCACATCGGTCTCTCTTGTCCCTCCCTCCCAGGCTTCAAAGATTAATCCATATGAATGTAAGGAGACTCCTTAGGTCCCATGAGCAGACATTTAGGCCACTGTTTTCTGATATCAAATCAAGAAGAAGTCTCCATAGGTAGCATTTTCACACTTTGTTTCAAATTTATATCTGTGATGATCTTCTAAGGTACCACCACGACTAGAAGTGACATCGTTCTGAGTCACTGAGTAACGTGGTTTGTGTTAAATCTGTAACAATGATTGGTCCACTCATGAAGATACAACGCCAAATGTACACATGCACTTATTGTAATTTAATATAATCAGCCAGAGCAGTTTTGTCTGAAAATATAGTAAGCCCTTGCTTAATTGCTCAGTGATATTTTATTTTATTTATTTTTTTATTTACTTACTTATTTATTTATTTTTATAGACAGAGTCTCACTTTATCGCTCTCAGTAGAGTACCCTGGCATCACAGATCACAGCAACCTCTAACTCCAGGGCTTAGGTGATTATCTTATAGTAGCTGGGACTACAGGCACCTGCCACAATGCCTGGCTATTATTTTGTTGCAGTTTGGCTGAGGCCAGGCTCAAGCCCACCATCCTTGGTATATATGGCTGGTGCCCTACCCACTGAGTCACAGGCGCTGCCCGCTAAGTGATATTTTAAAACCATAATGTTTAAGACTAAATAGCATTACTCAGGAGTAACTTCAGTTATTACTTGTTGTAATGAAAGTGTAAGTAGAGTTCTACTTTTTAGACTTTTAAAGTGTTTCTTATAATCACTGTCAAAAATCACAATGTGACTCTTGTTTTTTTGTTTTACTTAGAGACACTTTTTTAGAAATCTTGGATCTATTCTGGCCTATGCCTTCTTGGGGACTGCTGTTTCCTGCTTCATTATTGGGTAAGTGAATTTTTGTCATATAACTAAATTAGTACATTTTCCAAAGGGATGCAACCATTATGCGTCCACAGAGTCCAGTATTTTAATGTTTGTGATCATGGCAGTTAGAATTGAGAGCAACACTTTCTAATATGGTAGCTATTAATTAAAATGAAATAAAATTACACCTAGTACCCAGATTTTGGTTTCTATTATCATTCTTTGGTACAAAGAACCAGAACTCCTTTCAGAAATGGTTAATTCTAAGGCTGAGGCAAGAAATACTGAAGATGAAAATGTAGCATCTTATAATGCCAGAAAGTGAGGGAGTGCTCAAGAGACAAAAGGAAAGAATATGGGGCATGTCATAGGGACATAAGAGCCAAACTGAAAGCCCCCCTAATTGCTGAAGAACAACAAAATAAATAATGTGGTATTAGATTATCACCTAAAATACAAAATATCCTGGAGTCTATACAGATATAATAATAAATAAATATTTAGATGAATAAGTACATTGGGGAGAAGACATAGATCTCCTATGCATAAGAATTCCAAATATGTACATATATCTCTCTCAAGGAGGCAGAGCTTAGTTCCTTCTCCCAGCCTCACCCCCACCTTGAGTGTGAGTTGTGCATCATGACTTCCTTCCAAAGAGTACAGTATAGAAAGCAGAGAAAAAAGAGTAGCAAACACTACCACCATCTGGTGATCGAAGTCAACATCAACAGTGGCAAGTCATGTTGATAGTATACATCCTTTATATTTGTGATGAAAAGGGCATTTTACCTCTCTGGTCTTCTACCCCAAAACATTACCTTAGTCAAACCATGAGAAAAAATCAGACATGTCTAAGTTGAGGAACATTTTATAAACCATATGACCAGTACTCCTCAAATATGCCAGGGTCATCAAAAACAAGCAAAGTCTAAGAAACTGTCACAGCCAAGAGGAGACTAAAGAGATTTGACAACTAAATGTCATGTGGTATCCTGGAGCAGAAAAAGAGTATTAAGTAAAAACTAAGAAAATCTGAAAAAGTAAGGATTTTCATTAATTTTTAAAATATTAATTGGAAACCTGGAGATAACCACAGGGGACTTTTATGCTATCAAAAAAGGAGGGGTTTGGACTAATAAATGATTGAAGAGTGACAGGCTACATAACTAGCATTGGTGATGATAAGAGACAGAATGTAGAAAAGTCTACCAGAGAAGTCTATTGCTCAGGTCGAAGACTGTGGTGAAAGGAAATGGAGAAGAAGGTCTAGTTCCCAGAAATGTTTAAAGGGTAGATGAAGTCTTTGATAAGCAACAAAGGGCAATCAGATGTGTGTTACAGAGTTTCTGTGGAATGAAGTTGAACTTGTTAAGTGTCCTGAACAGTATCTAGCACATTGTAGGTAAGCTTTAAAGTTATACCTGTTTCTTCTCAAAAAGACTCCATTCTGTTAATAGTTATTTTGCTCCTAACTTTTCCAATTCACTGTTCTAGGTATTCAAGATGCAAAGGTGGGCAATGTCATGGTCTTTGATTCCCATTAAGAATCTCATTATTAGAGGGTTGCCCGTAGGTACAATGAGTCAAATTCTTGGTTATTTTTGTTCTTCTAACCCCAGCAGCTGCTATTGTCACTGCTGTCACCACACACAGATTCCCACACATACACACCCACCCATGAAATACATAGTAGGCCTTTTAACACTCCTCATTCCTTAACCGAGCCTTGTGGCGGGCACCTGTAGTCCCAGCTACTCGGAATGCTGAGGCAAGAGAATCGCCTAAGCCCAGGAGTTGGAGGTTGCTATGAGCTATGATGCCACAGCACTATACCAAGGGCAATAAAGTGAGACTCTGTCTCTTAAAAAAAAAAAAAAAAAAAAGAATTTGAGGTTACTATGAGCTGTGATGCCACAGCACTCTACCCAGGGCAACAACTTGAGACTCTGTCTTAAAAAAATAATGAGTAGGATGCAAGCACTTCAGTTTGTACAAATAATCAACACATTGACTCCCACAAAGGCATAAATGTATCCATGATCTATGTGTATATGACTTAATAAAAAAAAAAAGAAATTAAATTAAAAAAACCCACAACTCCCAATTTGTAAGCTCTCCTGTAGGAAATGTGCTCCATCCAAGCTGAAAATGTAACTTTGTGGTCTCTCTTGGACCATGTCACATTCTCCATGGCATGGAGAGGGCTGCTGTTGGCCTGCCTGGCCCATACAAAGCATGAGAGGCCAGATATGTCCATAGATACACTAGTGTTCTAGCAGGACATGTAGAGAAGTTTGTCTCATTTCCTTCTTTGAAATAATCCCTGGCAGAGAAGGTTGGTACCTTGGATCTTTGTGCCCAACCTATTTTTTTCTCTACAGCTGCACCTAGTCTACCCATTTCTTTAACATTAAATGCATTACCTTACCATCCTGTGAATTTTATACCAATTTATTATATATTATTCCAGGTTCTGTCTCTTCCTTTCCCCTCTGTTAGTTGCTTAAGATGCCTTAACTTTGTTGTTAATTGAAGACCATACTTCATATTTGCTGTTGTTGTTAGCACAACTTATTTTTTTTTTTTTGAGATAGAGTCTC
Organism: Loris lydekkerianus; assembly: GCA_963574355.1. NCBI lineage: Eukaryota > Metazoa > Chordata > Mammalia > Primates > Lorisidae > Loris > Loris lydekkerianus. Next base: position 1,664 of record CAUYPK010071224.1, on the reverse strand, counting down.
ACTATGTCACCCTGGGTAGAGTGCTATGGTGTCACAGCTCACAGCAACCTCTAACTCTTGGGCTCAAGCAATTCTCTTGCCTCAGCCTCCCAAGTAGCTGGGACTATAGGCACCTGCTATAACACCCAGCTATTTTTGTTGTTGTTGTTGCAGTTGTCATTGTTTAGCAGACCCAGACCGGGTTCAAACCCACCTACCTTGGTGTATGTGGCCAGCACCGTAACCACTGAGTTATGGGTGCCGAGCCATCACAACTTTTAAAAATGAAATATTCAGATGTTTCAGCAAGATGACCATTAATCACAAACCATCACTTGGTTCCCAAGTCCTATTTGCCCATGTTCCTGGTTAAGTGTCCAACCATATCAGCTTCCTGTTATTTCCATAAGTTTCCCTGGAAGTATGGTTGTAGAGTACCACTCTGCTTATATATTTCATAGGTTACTTACCTTTTTTTCTCCTTGTGACTTAGTTTACCTTACCTTCTTACAGAAATCTCATGTATGGTGTGGTGAAGCTCATGAAAATTGTGGGACAGCTCTCAGATAAATTTTACTACACAGATTGTCTCTTTTTTGGAGCAATCATCTCTGCCACTGATCCAGGTATTTGCATATTTGGCTTTATCATGATATTCCATTATTTAAATCTTAAAATGTTCAGAGCAACCATTGATTTTTTTTTTTTTTTTTTTTCCCAGTAGGTAGACTGTAGTATTAACAGGGAATGGTAGAGGAAGTGACCATTAGGTGGGTCTAACATGCTTAGATGGCTTTTCTAAGAAGGGCAGGGATTTCTTTTTTTATTGTTATTATTTTATTGTGATAAAAATACGTGACACAAAATTTACCATCATAACCATTTCTAAGTGTTCGGTGCTGTTAAATATATTCACATCTCTGTATAACCAATCCTCAGAATGTTTTTATCTTGTAATACCAAAACTCCGTACCCATTAAACAACAACTCCCCAGACCCACCTCCTGGCAACCACCATTCTGCTTTCTGTCTCTATGAACGTTACTACTGTGGAGCCATCATATAAGTAGAATTATACGGTATTTGTCCTTTTATGACTGACTTATTTCATTTGGCATGAAGTATAAAAGGTGCATCCAAGTTGTAGCATTTCTTATAATTCCCTTCCTTTTAATGCCGAATAATACTCCATTGTATGCATACACCACATTTTGTTTATCCATTCATCTGACAATGGGCACATGGATTGCTTCCACCTGTACTTCTCATTTGCTTTTTATCTAAAAATGTCTAATTTGGTCATAATTTTTATATTTAGACCGTATGCTTTCTCCATGTGCTTTTGATTTCTTTTAGGAAACATATCATTTGGTTTAAATAATACCTTTTCTCAGTGGAAACACACACTACATACCTGTAGTGAATGTAATTTAATTTGTAAACTCCTTTTGTACAATGTTCCACTTCACTGCACATTGTGACATGGTTTTCTATTCATAAATCTCTTGCCTTGCATTATCTTTTTTTTATTATTAAATCACAGCTGTGTACATTAATGCGATCATGGGGCACCATACACTGGTTTTATAGACTGTTTGACACATTTTCATCACACTGGTTAACATAGCCTTCCTGGCATTTTCTTAGTTATTGTGTTAAGACATTTATATTCTACATTTACTAAG